>JAAGAY010146999.1:10596-59948 GCA_011801015.1 Ardeotis arabs | reverse complement strand
TCTTGATATAATGTGGGCTTCCCAGCTTTTATTAAAGCTGATTTACTTATCATGCCTAAGACTGGCAACAAGTACAAATAGCTACTATGTGGCTAATAGAATTTCATACTAATACGCACATCACCAGGAGAAGAGATCTGGCAACTATTGATCTACACTGATGTGAGCAATAAGACGTTTTGCATTGCTTATGCAAGAAGATCAGCTATTCTGAATCAGCTATTCTGCAACAGGAATCTAGACAGTTATTCAGAAATATTGATTTGTCTCAGAGTGAATAGCTAATGAGAAAAAAAAATTGCAAATCACAAATTACAGAAAATAAATAAATAGTGAACAATGACACAAATTTATCCTAAGTAGAGATACCGGACTGGTGACTGAGATCTTGAAGGAAATCTACAGAAACAGGTCATTTGAGGATCCTTCTCATAGGCACCTGATGACAAAATGATAATCAAGAATCTGACATATCTAATTGTACACATCCAACATTTAGATATTTTCCTATTTATTTAGTCTGCTTTCAATACCTTTTTCACTTGGTCTGAGTAAATGACTAACTGCAAGTGGTATGAGTTCAGTGTCAAATCTCAAGCTTACATTCACACATCATCAGTTACAAATACCAGCGTATTTCTTACCTAAGAAGACATTCTTGGGCTTCATGACACACTCCAGTTAGCTCTCTATGAATACAAAAGCAGTACTTAAATGTCTCATCTCAAAAGCAATAAAATCTATAGGTAGCATTAGAAATAGAGACGATGGACAGCTTTTTACATGTGATAATTTACTCAAAGTGTACAGCAGACCCACAATCTTGCTACTACAATTTGTTAAACCAACTAGGAATTAGAAACTTTACTGAAGAGTATATTTTTCCAGATCATCACTATCATTACTTATTAGAGCTACTGAAACCTTTGACAGCAACTATAAAATATGCTCAATTTTTAGGATTTCAGAAATATTATGTAAAGTGTTGTCCTGGTTTCAGCTGGGATGGAGTTAATTTTCTTCCCAGTAGCTGCTGTGTTTTGGATTCAGTATGCGATTTGGTATGTGAGGAAGCTGATAATACGCTGATGTTATTAGTTGTTGCTAAGAGAACAAGGACTTTTTCCAGCTTCCCAGGTTTTGCTAATGTGCAGGTCCAAGAAGCTGGGAGGGGTATAGCCAGTACAGTTGACCCAAACTGGCCAAAGAAAGTATTCCATGCCATAGACATCAAGCTGAGTATATAAGTGGGGGTTGCTCCATGGGCAGCTCATTCTCTCTCTTGGGAAATTGCGGATCCGAAATCGCTGCTTGGGAAATTGCTGTTCTGAGATGACTGCTTGGGAGCGTTCTGAGATTGCTTTTGGTTCCATTCCATGATCGCAGCTCAGGATGGGCTGTCTCAGTCGTTGGATTGTCAGGTGGTGAGAAGTTGTGCATCGTTCATTTTGTATATTCTATTATAATTGTATTTTTATTATTATTAACATATAATTATTATTATATTTTCCTTTGCTCTCCTACTAAAGGGTCTTTATCTCAGTCCATGAGTTTTCCTTTCTTTCTGATTCTCTCTCCTATCCCATGTGGGAGGGGGAGCAAGCTTAGTCACTGGTTGGGGTTAAACCACGAGAAGTGACTATTAATATTATGTAAACACTTAAATGGTGCAATGTGATGGAAAAAACCAGTTAGCTGGAAGCTTGATGATGAGTATTTCATATCTTAAATAATTAAGAAAGCTCAGTAGTAGAAAAACAGTTGGTTTTTTTCCAGTGCAAAACATCAAATATCTTGGTATTTTCACAAAAAAAAAAAGAAATATCTGGAAGTAGCACAGAGTCATTGTGCCCTAAAGTTATGTATTACTAAAACATGTTCTACACATGATTCAGTAGACCCTGTTTGGGACATTTGAAAACAAATCTGGAAAGACAAGGCTAGCAAGTTCCTACACTCTGTTCAGCTAGAACTAAATCACAGTTTCAGCTTGTGGCTGCCCTCTTGCCCAACAGCTCCTTTTTGTCAGCTCCTTTTTGTAGCCATGTCCTTGGTGCCAGACTGCAGCTCTACATCTGGGTGTGGGACTCTGCCTGGCCTTACCAGGCACCAGATCTCCTGTGAGCTCCACAAGTGCCACCTCAATGTCATGGTGGGACCCAAATCTACCCAGCAGCCCTTCTCCCCAGCCACTCGAGGCCCTGCATGGGAGATGCTCTTGCCACACAGTGCAGAGGGGGAAAGAGCTAGGCTGAGCCTGTGTTGGGGGCAGCAGAGTCCAGGGCCAACTGCCATGGACCTTGAAACAGGTGTCATCACCTCACTCTTCCCAACCAGAAATCTGACAGAGACATTCACAACTCTTCTCCCAGTGAGAAATGTACTGCAGATCATCAGAAGAAATCTCCTATACTTTTCTCTCCTGTCCAAATACTCCCACGCTCAATCTCCAAGTGAAGCTCTAGGTACAAAAGATGACCCATAACTGGCTACTGGCAGCTCTGATAGCTTGCATATCTCACCCCTTGTTAAACTTTTTTTCTTACATAATCACCTAGAGAAGCACCCTTACACTTTTGAACCATTCTTCCAAATCTACTTTGCTGGTATTTAAATATCTATAATTTTTATCCCTTTTTTTCCCTCTAAGGTTATACTAATATGAACCTCTTGAAATCAAGGGGGCCATTCCTTCCTGAAATATTTTGTTGACACAGTTGTCATTGTCACTTCAGTCAGAGAAAAGTAGAATCAAAAGTGTCATATATTTAAAATTCTAGGAAGTAAAAAAACCCCAGCAACCTGTGGAAAGGAGGCACATTAAAATATGTGGGGAGGGCAGGCACTGGGTATTTCTTCAAAGCATAATGAGATCCTACTGGAAAATTTTGCTGACTGCTACACTAACTCACAGTGATCCTAATATACAGCAGACACCTGTCACTCTCCACCTCGTACTCATTTTTGTTGCAAGCTTCTCTACCATGCTAACATTGCCTGAAATGACCTTCAGTTGCTTCACAGCTTTAAACTTAAAAGGTGAACACTAAGGTGTTACTGAAAATCCCAGCTCTGCTCCACTCAACAGGGATGCATTTTCCACTTAGACTTCAAAATATTTTATATCATTGTTCCTCTAAAACACACATCCCTACACATTCACTGCTAACATGGCCAATACCTTCCTAATAATTTAATCAGTCTGACAGTTAATAATTCTTTTCCATTGCTGGGTTTTCCCATTTTCAGGCAGTGCTTACTTCCAGATACCACTGGATGCTTTCTTTCTCAGATATGAGGTCTGAAGAAAAGTATTGCAGAGCCAGTGATAAAACATCTTGCTAGTCCATTAAGAAGACGTATGACCTCTGAAAATACAATGGAGTTGAGATGTTGTCTGTCACCCAGACACTCTTATAATGTACTTTGGAAAGGGCAGCTGGGACTGCCCTTAACTTTTCTTCCATGTACTGCAATAACCTTGACATACAAAAGACATTTTGCTGATAAACACAGACTGAGCTTTTCCCCATGCAGAGAGCAGAGGGTGGTTATTCTCAGGAGGTGAACCAGACCTTAAACTCTGATAACCTTTAGGTCTAGATAAGACATGTCCTTCAGCAAAACTTCCCCAAATCTGCCACTCTTGGGTGGATGTTATTCAGCTTTTCCCACAGCCTCTGAGTGCCAGCTCCCACATCTATTTCTGTCTTCTGTCAAAATCAGCGCCACCAGGGAACAGAAAAGCAGTTTCTGCAGCGCTGGAGTGCTTTCTAAATGCGCTTCCCAGGCATGCTTCATGAAAAGGTGTCTGGAAGAAGCCAATTAAGTAAACAAAAATAGTATTGGATCTATGTTACGTTAATCATAGCTTTTTCATTGACTTAAGGGAAGAAAGAGCAGACTCCCACTTGCAATTATCTTACTGAGTACAAGTGGTGTTTCACACCATCTTCTTTTTAACTCCTGTTTATTAGAAGTTGCTAAATGTCAATGTTTCAGCAGTGTTTTCGCTCATCAGGTAATTTCAACTTTAGTACAAAATGATCCACCCTGTTCTTTTAGCCTGATGCTTTGAAAGATCTTAGAAAACAGTCACTTGAAGCAGCAAGGTAGAATACGCACAAGACGAATGTGTGTAGGGAGGCGGGTGGGTGGTATTCCATATTTTGCTTTTCTTTTTTCTTTCTTACTATTCTGTCTAAATAAAACTCCTTTTGGGAAACTAGGTTTCCAGTTTTTGCTGACCCTGTTTTCTGGTGTGTCAGAGCAGCAGACCACAAATGGCAACACAGCTTAGGGCACTCGCATGTGTCCCAGCCAAAATCCGGGAGAATAATGACAATTTAAGGGGAGAAAGGCAGACTAGGGGAAGGTGCTCTTGAACTTACCTAGAATGAACTCTCCAAGAAAGGTCAAAAGGCTTTGAAATTCAAGCCAAACTTTATTCAAATGAAAACTAGAACCTTAACTTTTAAAAGAGAGAAAAATTCAGAACAAGCATGGAAGGTAGATCAGTCTCACTTACAGGGCATGTCCCATGGCCTTTTAAGAGGCTGTAACATATAGCACATAAAGCACACAAATGAAGCCAGTATCACCAGTCAAAGGGACACTTCAAAACCTGGTAGTAGCTTCTGGTAAAGATGTTCCCTGGCTTCAGATTTGCAGCTGTGTCTCCACCCCATCTTTTTCCAATCTGGAAGGGCTTTTGTTGCAACTTGATTCCAAGTTATAGACATATTCATATTTCTCAATTGCTTTAGAAGGTCTCCTTTGTTGTTGTTCCTGCCCATCCAGCAGTGATAAGGAAAAAATGTGGGGAAGAAAAAAAGCAACCACCACATTTTATTATCTGATTTCAGGTACACCATTAGTTTCCACAGGCAACCTTGCTTGTGGTCTTCAAACCAGCTTCATAGGACTGTTTCTAGAAGAAGATACTCTATATCAGCTAAGAATCTTACTTCTTAGCTCAGTCTTCCAGAGCAGTTTCTTCTTTTCCTTTTCACTTCTTCATGAAACTGATCCTTGCCCACCAGCATCTGCTCTTAAGAAGACCCATACAGCTAGGGAAGCAGCACATTACCAGGCACGTGAAGGAGCTTGGACTTATGGCACACTGCGGCTTGCTGCTGGAGACGTTGCTTCCCAGATTTATCCGGTACAGTCTGTCCCAAAAGGCAACTCCTTTCCTTATGAACCTTTACTCACTTAGCTCTGCATCTCACAGCTGCAAGCCTATTCCCAAACTAATCACATATTCTAAGTAGAATAGGTTGGTGCAATTGTATAAAAAGGGCTAACACTTATTAAAGTACAGTTTTTCTACCTCTGTTTAGCTGTTGACAAAATAAGTAATACACAGTAAAACAAAAACATGTTTTCAGAAGACCTGAATCATAGAAATATAGAATAGTTAGAGTTGGAAGGGACCTTCAAAGGTCATCTAGTCCAACCCCCCTGCAAGGAGCAGGGACATCCCCGTCTAGATCAGGTTGCTCAGAGTATATAAAGCCAAAAGTTGATAAAATAACTGCAAATACAGTGTAATTCTGCTGTGCTGAGGAAAACAAATAAGCATAATGCCTGCTAAATTTTAAATAGCACTTGTTATCTGTAGAACTCAGAGGGGTTAGTATCACAATATTGATATCAGCTGTTATTTCATCAGAAGCCCATTACCAGATGGCAGTAGGAAGGCAATGTGGCTTGCTCAGTGCCCTGCAGTAGATTATTAGCAGAGCTGCGAGTAGAAGCAGATCTGAAGTGTCCTAACTGAAAACTGTACACGCTTGGCTGCCCAGCAGCTCATAGAGCTAGGATGCGTAATTCTGGTTTATCCTTTAATAAACAGAAGCTTTATCCCAGGATTACCAAGCACTATAATAGTAATTAAGAGAAGGTTTCTTTAAAGGACAAATGTGAATTAGGCACCTGTTAGTTTGTAATAAATGCTAAATGCCTGATTGCTCTCTTTGCCTTTGCAAATCTCTTCCAATTCCACAAGCCATGGGATTAACGGTGCTATTTTTCAGCCGGGAAACAGAGTACAAAGCAGAACATGTCCAAAGTCAGTAAGTCCCTGACCTTTACCTTAGGAGGAATCACAGGACTGGGAACAGCATCCCCTGATTTACAGTTAGATAACACCTCGCTCCATTAATTTCATGTACTTTTTCCAATTCATTAACTAAAAGCGAGTCATTACCAAGAATGGAAAATAAATAACTTGCACTGCTACTTTTCTGGTTCTAATAGCAGTCCTTTTCCAAAGGACAAAGCATGATGAGCTGAAAATTATACGCAGAGATAACATGCCAAGAGTCCGAGGCTGGGCCGGGTTGTAAAAAGGGTACAGCACCGTGGAAGCTCTTAACAGTTTAGCATAATGCTGCTTTTTAGTACCAACAGCTGTAGAGATAGTAATCTGACAAGACGACAAATTCTGTTGAAATGAAGATATTATAAAAGGGAGCTCTTGAGCATCATGATTGAGACATGTAGTGTGAACCTAATATATGTACTTTCACAAACTGGCATATACATTGTCCAAAATCTTCAATTCGTATAAATATATGAAGATAAAAGCCCAGTGATGCCAGAAGGAAATGTGTCCCACAGTGTGGATTTGCAAATCTGCTGTATTCCCATCCTACCTCCTCGAAACAAAGCAAAGCTCTCCCAGTTGCAGACTGCTCTAGTAACAGCCTTTTGTGTAATTCTGAAAATCCTGAAAGATGGGGTAGTGGTTCCTATTCCTCCGTTTTGATGATATGCGCTGTACTAGCTGCCACATTCTGTTCCTTCAGTCGCCTCTTGGCTCTGCTCCAGAGGCTTCACCTCCTGCATCCTCCTGCCTGCTCCCCAACGAGCTGCATGCCAGGTCCCCAGGAAATTCCTGCGGCCAGTCAGTGGGTCACCACAAGGTCATTTGCAGGACCTTGCAGGAATGCAGATGTCAGGTTCTCATCCCTAGATATTCCACCACTCTGAAGCCCAGCTCACCCTTATTCAAGTGATTAAAGATAGGATTTACATCCTTTAGCTCTGGACAAAATCTCTACTCTTTCAACCTCAGAAATCTAAAACCAGTGAAACAAAAAAAAAAAAAAAAAAAAGCCATAGTCTATATTAAGCACTTTCTGGTCAGCAGATGGCAAACTGTACCACGGTAGGATCTCATTATCCCAATGGATAATTACAGGCAGGTTAACACTGTCGCATGAGACACAAGAGCTCTGCTTTGCTGCTTGGAGGAGTAGTGCTTATAGACCAAGGGAGGAGGTATTTCTCTGTGATACTGATTGACTTTCAGTCAGGAGTACTGCAATTACAATCTGGGTGCTTTGCTTAAAGGGAGACAAATTAAAGACTTCAAGGAGAGAAACAATGTACCTGAAAAAGGCCCAGCAGTGTCAAGGATTGATGATTTTCAGCAGCAGAGAGGAAGACTGAGAGGAGATATTGACATTTTACTAATGGACAGAAAGATCCTTTAAAGATGATCAGGATAAAAAAAAAAATTACATTAGCACTGAAGATATAGTGAGCAGTAACGAGCTTAAACTGCAGTCATGAAAAAATTTGTAACCATTAGCAAAGAGAGGTTATGAGACCAGGAACCATTAAGGTATTTAAAGCTAAAGAAATACATATATATTAGAGAGAATTTACTGCCACTCTGCTCACATTTTACTGCCCTGCAAAACAGGATTGAACGTAATTTGTAAATGGACTGAGGCCTTCTTACATAAAAATAAGTATAGAGTCTAGTTCTAGTGGTTATTCTCGTGACTGTTTTCACAGAAATAATGGAGGTTTTACTGGAATTGGCTTCACAGTGCACTTTCCATATGCTAGGGACATGGATAGCAGTTTCAGAATCCAGAAATCTAGTTTGCCTTCAGACACCTCCAACACGCTCATCCTCCCAGGGCAGGCAGGAGTTTGCAGCTCGGTGTTGGTAGTGTCAGCAGCAGCAGCAGAATCTGAGAGGACACACAAGATTTCATGTTGAATTTTGCAAACCAATGAGGTTAACAATACAAGCCCACAGACCTTTGGGTATTTTTCCATCATCAAAATTAATATAATGTAAAAAGGAAACACTCATAGCTGCGGGAGTGCCATTGCATCTGGTTCCACTTTTCACAGCTCTTCCTTCCATTCGTGACTTCTTTCTTCCTTTTTCACAGTTTTGACTTTGCAGATAGTGGGTCATTTGGTAAAATGCACAAACACTAACCCCAGCTTTGCCAAGGTCCAAAACAATTTGAACATAATGTTGCTGGTGTTCTGCTTTTGCCGACGCTAGGGATGCAGGATCAGGCCTTTAGTATCTTTTCTTGCCACAACACCGATGGTCCGCCTGGTTTGACTGCTCTGCATCCCCCAGAAACTGAGTAATACCATTAGCACCTTTCACAATCAGAAACATAAAGACAAAGGATGATATTTTCAAAACCCTAGCTAAAAGCAAGAGCTTTAGTCTCACTGGGAGTTGATACTGAAATTGTCTTATCACACGTAGGAAGATTTTAACTTCCCCTAGAGAATTCTGCAGGTGGTGGAAAATAACAGGGATCAAAGAGATAATTCTCTGTCCAGCTCTGTAGATTTTTAGGCTAATTTTTGTTGAACCTTGTTATACAGTACAAAGTACTTGCCCAACATTGGCATTACTTTTGCCTTGATAAACTCTTTTCTAGCTGGACAATTTAAACCCACTTGAGGATAACAGAGGGGAAGGGGCATCTCCACCATGACAATTTCCTGGGATTTGATCCCTGCCAACAAATGTACTTTAAAATGCAGCATTGTTCCAGGCAGGAGTTGGGACTTTTTGGTCAAAGAAGAAACAACTGAAGGGAGCTGTAATGGCAGCATTCAAATGCATGAAAAACAACTGCAGCAAACAAGAGGACAATTGGTTCTCTGAGTCCAGAGCTCATAAATGTTAAGAAGAAATGAGCTTACTTTACAACAAGTGAGATTTAGGGTAGTGATTATAAAAAATAATTTCCTCCTCATGAAAATAGTAAACCACCAGAATAGATTTAGCAGAGGTGACTCTGGAGGCCGTCTCCTTCAGCAGACCTTCTAAAGAAAAAATAACTAAATATTTATTTATATAGTGCAGGTCAGACTTAATCAGACCTTGGCATAGGAGAAAGGACTAGATAGTATCTTCAGGCTCCTTTCCTAATACTAGCCATGCTTTTTTTAAAAAAAGCTCCTGAGCTGCAATTCTTGCTATCAAGCACAAAGAGGCTGATTCATAACCCTTGTGAATCCATCATCACACCTACAAATAAACCAGTGAACCAACAACCAACTCATGAACAAAACAAGGACCTGTATCAGCAACACACGCAAACGTGGCAGCCTAGTTTGGCTAGCAGCATGTTTGAAGGAAACCTACTGTTTACGGTAACCTGTGCTCCTGGAATTATCTTGTGGATTGAGATGCACCTGTGTAAGCTGTTCTTTTTGTGCTGGGTTCAAACCAGCACAGAATTGGCAAGGCAACTAGCAAAAACAAGTGACCTTATGCCACTGTTGTTCTCAGCCACATTAGTACATCTGTGATTATTGTTTCCCACCTTGCACTCCTTCCTTGCTCATCTTCACTAGGGAAATGCTTGATGGTGGGTCATTAAAACATATCACTTTGATACATGCTGCAAAGAGATGCCAAACAGCTGTGCTGCTCTAGCTAAATGAGTAGCCTGTCAGCTATATCCATCTTCCCTGGAGACTGCTACTCAAGCAAGGTTGGAAGACCTTCTTCAAGGTGATAACAGAATTATGGCAACTTTTCATGGAGAAGGGGAGGCAACACTGCTCTTAGCTTTGTCAGTCCCTAGTCATCACATCCCTCATCTCATGCCCATCTGCCTCCCTGCCACTGCTGGTATTGCCACCTTCCCTCATCCAGCTATTATTGCTTGTGACCTCCAGCTGGCTCCATACATATCCTTGTCAATCAGCGTTAGGGAAGCATCCTTAAAAGCCAGCAGGATAAAAACCCATCATTAGGACTTAGGAGTAAGTGTGATAATTGAAGAGGAACCTTTACTAGCCAGTGTGTAGGAAGTCAGCAAGAGGCAGTCTGAGGAAGGTATTTTGGAATTTTGCTTCTTTAATTGATGCTACTACTACCTCCTGGAAAATGGTGGAGGTGGGGGTGGGTAAGGCTTGAAAGCAACACCAAGCAGAAAATTATTGCTGGAATGGCCCTTGGGGATAGTTATTCTCCCCTGTACTTAGCAGAGCCAAGATCTCTGCTGTAAGGTAGTGCTTTCCCTGGGGCTGCTCCTGCTCTTGGGAAAGTGCAGTGCCTTGGCTAGGAGCACACTGGAGCTCCATGGAAGGAAGCAGAACACTGTATGATGAATGTGTATAATGACAGTAAAAATGGAGAGATGCTTTTACTCTTTAGCGATGTGAACTAAGGTACCCAAGTACTTCATACCTGATTAATATGTATGTGTGATAGCACTAACTATATTATCTGAGGGTAAATGGGCCTAGCACAAGTTCAGTAAAGTGATTAAATCTCTTTTTGGATCTAGTCCAAAATATGTATAGGACAAATCAATTTTCTCCATCTCAAAGCATTCATTGGCCATTCAAACACAGGCTGGGTGGAGAATGGATTGAGAGCAGCCCCGAGGAGAAGGACTTGGGGTTGCTGGTAGACAAGAAGCTCAACATGAGCTGGCAATGTGTGCTCGTAGTCCAGAATGCCAGACGCATCCTGGGCTGCATCAAGAGGAGCGTGGTCAGCAGGTGGAGGGAGGAGATTCTGCCCCTTGTGAGACCCCACCTGGAGTACTGCATCCAGCTCTGGAGCCCCCAGCATAGGAAGGACATGGACCAGTTGGAGAGGGTCCAGAGGAGGGCCACAAAGATGATAAGGGGTCTGGAGCACCTCTCCTATGAGGACAGACCGAGAGAGTTGGGGCTGTTCCACCTGGAGAAGAGAAGGCTCTGGGGAGACCTTAGAGAAGCCTTCCAGTACCTAAAGGGGGCCTACAGGAAAGATGTGGAGAAACTCTTTAGCAGGGCCTGTTGTGACAGAACAAGGGGTAATGGTTTCAAAATAGAGGGAGGTAGATTTAGATTAGATATTAGGAAGAAATTTTTTACAGTAAGGGTGATGAAGCACTGGCACAGGTTGCCCAGAGAGGTGGTGGATGCCCCATCGCTGGAAACATTCAAGGCCAGGTTGGACGGGGCTCTGAGCAACCTGATCTGGTTGGAGATGTCCCTGCTCCTTGCAGGGGGGTTGGACTTGATGGCCTTTAAAGGTCCCTTCCAACTCTAACTATTCTATAATATAGATGGAAGAAATGGTTTTTTTCCCAACACACCATTCATTTTCTTTTTATTTGTGCTTCTCCATCAATTTTATACATATAAACTCCATTTTATCTACTGGGAAATGTGTACCATATTTTTCTGACTCTCTCTTCTACAAAATTACTGTTCTTTCAGAGGTAATGTAATTGATAGCATTCATAATCCCCCAACATTTCTATCTTTTTAAAATATTTTTTATTATCAGTTTTAGATTTTTTTTTAATTAAAGAACTTGAGATCCAGTTTCAGACCTGTCTGCAGACTTTTATACATCTTATTCCTGGTAAGTGAGAGGCTGTTTAGTAATATGAAACTAACTTGATTTTCATTTTTGGTATTACATGCATATATAATGAAACTAAACCTTGAAGTAATCAGTGAATTTGTTTAGAACTGAATACTGGAAAAGGAGGGGGTATCCTAGGTATCGCTTTCATCTTTGACATTACTGTATTTTTAGTCTCATTAATTCTGCTTAGAAAAGGCAGAATAAGAACTGATAGCTAGAAATAAAAGCTAGAAAGCTTCAAATTAGAACGAGGGCAAAACTTCGCAAACGTTTTCAATAAAGGTGACTACCAATTAGAAAGAAGTCACTGGAGAAAGCAGCAAAATCATTAAAATAATTTACAGGCAGTCCTGAATGCCTCTCTGGAGGGTGAAATTTAACGAAACCTATGTTATTTAGCTCAGGAGATCAGATTAGGTGAAAAACATTGTAAGGCCACAATCTATTATTATTACCATTTGCAGATCACAGGTTTTTTTCCCTTAAGAAAAAGGAAAATTCAGTAACCAGAAGCTAGATCTTGGGGCTACATTGGAGTGTGTGGTAGGGTGTGTGTATAAGGCATAGATAATTCCTGTTTATATGAATCTGTCCCCTCATTTGAAAAGAAACCTGGTTCTTAAGTACTTCCCCATGCATTTGCTGTTCCTGCGTATTCCTGCAACTTTACTCTTTCTCCAGCTTCATTTTGCTCTAGTTCTGGCAATATCTGTCATGTCTAAATGCAATGCATTTTCTGTTTATTGTTACAATTGTCATCTGCTGAGACAGTTCCAGCAGCAGCATGTCAAAGACCATGCCTCTTGGATATTCAATTACGTTCTCTTTCCTAGAGTCTTCTAATGCTATATAACGAGCTGTCCAGGAAATGCCAGTGTTCATAGGAACTGCATTTTTTTTTTTTTTTTTTTTAAAAATGATTCTTTACAGATTTTGGAAGAATAGCTCAAGAGCAAAAAGTAATAGGATTAGCACAAAGCTTCCTGTAATAGAACCAATAAGAATCATAGATCACTTTGTTACACAGCTAAAAGATTGTCTTCTCCCATGCATTTAGAAAGGACTGTATTTACTGCTTGTCTGTGGGCATTAAGATCCTCAGCCTTCTACATTTCGACATGAAGAGGAACATCCTTGTTGATACACACTGCTAGTTTTCTACTGATCACTCTTAATGGATACAATTTTAGTACTGATTTCACCATTCACTTAAATGAGACCAAAAATTCATACAACAGGGCTAATCCTCTGAACCCTTAGCTGTAAGAGACAAGGTAGTGCTGAATGCTTTCCTTTTCTGGACACAATTCTAAACTAGGAAAAACTTTGGTTTAAGTGCTGGGGTTTTTTTTTTCCTTTCAGAAAAGAGAAGTTTTTTATCAAAATCACTTAGTTTGGGAGGCAGGTGGAAGTCAATAGCTGAAGACTCCTGCAAGGAAAAAACTGAAATGACATTTTCTGAATTTTATTCTGAATTTCCTTATTTTGTTTTCATTCTTATTATCATAACTTTTAAAATTGAATTACATAAGTAGCCATGTGTAATAAACTACTGATAAATAAAAATGGCGAAGAGATGTGCTTTAACCAGTGAATACCTTGGATGTGTGTAGGCACAAAAGAGACACATCTGCCTAAATATCAGCAACCCACAGTGAAATATATTTTGACTTCTCTGCTCCCCTTCCAGAAACACAGTTTAAGCGTTAGTGTTTGCCATGCATCTGTTCAATTATTCTATTACCATACCTTTAAAATTATGAAAGCTGCTCCTTTGCACTGACTGAAGCTTCTCTTCCTACATCAGTCTCCTATTTGTATCATAATTGAAATATTGTGATCATGTACAACACAATGTTTTTGAACTATGCATCAAATACTTTTGATTACAAAATAAAGGCAACATTTCAGTCCTCGAGGTATAGGAAAAAAGTAATGTCCTGTTACATCCATACAAAACTCACTCCCGTAACAAGTTCCATATTTACCACATGCATCTCCAGTGGCTCAGATGTTTGAGACCTACAGAAACAATCCTTTTAACTTTTGAGCTATGATATTACTTATAACATGATCAAATTTTAAAATAACCTGGCATAGTCTTAATATTACATCTATTGTAAGTCTTAGGAAAGTTTGAAAAACTAACAACAAATTTATCACACTTCTGTGGTTTCCAATTACTGTTGTTTAATAACTTGCATAAAATGCCATGGAAGACTTTTTTTTTTTTTTTAAGTTAAAGCAAAGTAATTTAAAGTTATGATAAAGCAATAATTTCACTATAACATTAAATGTATTTTCATACACTGAGGAGAATGATTGATATGCTTTGTATTTTTTTTCTTCTAAGTAGTTTGTACTGTCACTAAATTAGACCTACAGCTTACAGCCATTTGCACTTAAAATTTATCTTCCAAATCTGGGCTGTTGAAAGTAAGATTTATATGCATAATAATTAGATATCTCTCTCTTCCTTTGTTTTAATTTGGTTTAGTAGACAACTCATATTTTGGTGTTAGGATAGTTGAATCTTTACTTCTATTTTAGAAAAAGCTGGTCCTTGCAAAGGAGTGCACTGACCACAAGGGTGATGCAGTATCTAGGGTTTTATTTTTACTCACTAATTCAACATCACAGTGCGGCACTCGCTCTACGCTAAGGATGCAATAGCAACACGTGGATCCCACCTACTGTTATTTCATCTGTACTTCATCATGCTCCATCTTGCCTATTACTTCTGTTGCACCTTGGGCACCAGGACCAAGCAAGATGCTCAAGCAATACTGAAAAATGCACACATTCTCTTGTTAAAAATTAATTTGTCATGCAGGTCATACTACAGCTCAGTTTCAGTTGCGGCCAGACAAATGACATTGCCAAAAGAAAGCACTGTGGGGATACGGTGGCAGTACAGAGCTGTTCCACCAGAAAGCTTGCCAGGAAGACTCTAAATGAAGTCCATACAGATGGGAATAGATGATTAGGAGAAAACAAACCTGGCACTCTTATATTTCAATCACAGTAAATTCCCTCTAGTTTCTAGGAGAAAGAAGAAATTATCTCAGCACCTGTTGAGTAACATTAATAGAGAGAAGCACTATTGTGCTATAATTGTCTTTCAGGAACACAAAAAAAAAATCAGAAACAGTGATATCAAAGAGCATCAAATGTCTTTGGAGCAGGAAAATGGAAGGGAACCTGTCAGAAGGTTTTTCTGCAGGGAAGCACTAAGGAGGTGGTGCAAGATCTCACCATGCAGAGAAAAGAGGAAAAAAAAAATGGGGAAGTGGTAGTACGAAGTAGTTAGGGAAAAAAACCCAGCACAATCACTCTATCCTGACTCTGACACTACATCATCCTCTCAAGCCCTACTTTTGAACTAACCTAGAAATATTTTTTAAATCTTTATTATCACAGACAAGGAATGTACCAGAACACACATGAATAAAAATACAGGTAAATAAGTGCTCAGTACAAATCATCTCAGATTAAGGTTTTCAACTGAGTTTCAGGACATGTCTAGGTGGTGGAAAGCAGCACATCTCCTGTAATTATTTTTTAAAACTACAGGAAAATTAATATATTTAGTCAGAAGTAGAATTTTTTGGTAAGTGTTTTTAATCTGAAAACAATGTAATTGAACTATATTTCTATCTCCTGGCTCAGGTCCCCCTTCACTTGCCACTGGAAGCATCATGAATTCCTTGATTCATGCCAGTCCACTCTGGCATACATCTCTCTTGCTGCATTACAGCATATGTACATTTTATCTTCCCAAAATATTCAGCTATCAGAGATTCGAAGTAGACTTCTGAGAATCAACCGTAATTTCCCTCTGATTAACAGAATTTTTGTTTTGTTTTTAATTTTGAAATCACTAGTGGCTAATTCTTTATGAAATTACACAAGCTTGTTCATGAAAACAAAGACAGATTGGCTGGAGGTTATCTCCTGAATCATCAGAATTTCTGCACAGCTATAATAATTTAAAGCAAGAACTCAATTTTTCTTCAGTCCTGTATGTGTTGCCCTGACATGTAAATTCATGAAATGTTGATGCTATACTCTCACTAAAGGAGAGATTTCATAAGGAACTTTCTAATTTTGAAAATTTCCTACTTCAATTAGAATTACTGCTGCAAAGATCAGATCCCATGCTTGCAACCATGATTAACAAGAAAAGGAAACTGGAAGCCTTATCATCCTACTGCCTGCTGTCATCTGTGGGGGATCAAAACACATTATCATGGCTCAGGGTGGAAGCTGGAGGTTTCACCATCTGATTAGCTTGCCTTCTCTTGCAGGTCTGCTAAATGACCAGCTAATCAGAACATAGAACAATGAAAAAGCTATTATCTGGAGGAAGGCAGAGAGGTAATAGCAGCATGAAGAAAATATAGCAGCATTATTATATTAAAGGTAGGGTATATGCATTAGGAATAACGTTGGCATGAGGGATTTCACGGTTTGTTGGGTGGTATTAGTTAAATGTTTGATATGTTTCCCAAGTATGCTTTTCGCTTGAAATGACAATTAATTTGTACCCATTGTTCCCATCCCCAAGTCTCTGCTTTTTGCAACAGCAAAACATCTGTATTGCTGTAGGCCAAACTAATAAGAATTACCAAAAGCATTGTAATTTACCCATTTAGACAATTGCTGTTGGCTGTTTGACAGTTGAAAAGTTTTCTACTTTTGATTATCCCAGTAGTCATTCTTGCACAGCTGACTAATTGCTCCATAAATGGTATGTTTTATGTGAAGGTTCGCACTGCATGGAGAAGACAGAGCATTCAAAGGAGCTTGGTTAGCCAAAAGTAATTGCCAAATGCCCACCATGGGGACAATCAAATGAGTTAAATCAAAATGTGTCTTTTTGCTTCATTGCTGACTCTATATGAATATACCATGACTCTGTGTGGGAATATATAAATTCTTGGACAGAATGTCCCATACATACTAAAGGAGTATAAAATTGCACAGGCTGCTTTGCAACCTATGATATTTATCTATACTAGTGCACCTGCTGTGGCTGCACAGCACAAACCAAAGCTAACTTTAAACTAAAAAAGAACCCTGCTCAGAGTAACTGTCTACATTTTTACTTAGTGTCTTTATCGGGTTTTGAAGTCTAGGCTTATTCTGCAGAACAGTGCTGCAATCTAAACATACCCATTACAGTTGATATCATGTATGAAATCTATAAGAATATTAGACTACCACCATATAAAAAAAATTAATAAGCCATACGAAGAAGGAAGGAAATAAAAACTTCATAATGAATTGATGTAATTAAAATATAACCTTCTGTTAGGAAACTGCCCTCAGGGACAAGGGAGCAGAACAGAGCTGGCAGATCTTTAAGGATGCCTTCCGTAGAGTGCAAAAGCTCTCGATCCCCAGATATAAGAAAGCAGGCAAGGAAGGCAAGAGACCAGCACGGCTGAGTTGAGATCTGCTGGTCAAACTAAAGGGCAAGAAGGAAATACACAGGCAGTGGAAGCAGGGACAGGTATCCTGGGAAGAGTATTGGGGTGCTGCCCAGTTGTGTAGGGATGAGGTCAGGAAGGTGAAGGTGCAGCTGGAGCTGAACTTGGCAAGGAACGCATTGGTTCATTGGTGAAGGTGCAGCTGGAGCTGAACTTGGCAAGGGTATGTCAGCCAGCGTTAACATGCAGGTGTTAAAACATTCTTACACTCAGTTATCCCTTAGGTAGGCAGGAAATCAAGAATTCAAGTGGGGTGTAAACTGTGCTGCTGAGAGAGCAAGAGCGCTGACCTGTTCTGTAAAGCCTGCTACAAAGAGCCTGGCCTGTCAGTGAGAAAATTTTAATTGATCCTTTTCCTCTAGCAGAGCTGCTGTGTCACCACCAGCAGAGCTGGAAGCACTGCTCACAATACCTGCACACAACCTCCACCTCAGATGACACCACTAAAAACCTTTGTCCTCCTATAATCACAGTTTCCCAAGACGAGGTGTGCAGAACATTTCCGTGACCCTGCAGTAATTACTTAGCGAAATTACTTACTGAGGCTTGCCTGCATCTCCTTTACAGGGCTGCAGTTTTGCATAGGAAAGCAGAAGAGCACATCTCATAAAGCAATCAGCTTGCTTTCGGCTGCTGAGGTTTCACAGGCTGTTTCACACTGACGAAGGTGGCATGTAAACTGAGCCTGAATTTTTATTCCAGCACTGACCTTGGTTCTTACAACGGCTCAGACAAATCGAGCACATAATTTTCCTCCTCTGGATAATTGTCTCTTTAGTAACACATTAGTAAGAGTCATCCTAATAAGTTTTGCAGGATTTAGTCTGAAGAATTCAGTCTTCTCCTTGGGAAAACTCTCAGTAAGGTGGCACGGCTAAAGCAGTGTTGTAGTTCCTCACGCTGTGTTTAGAGTTGCCCAGGACAGAAGAATACAATGCCTAGTTAAGAAATGTCTGTGGCTGTAGATACAAGCTCCTCTTCCATCAGCTGTATGAAACCAGGAGATCACCCATCCTTGCCCAGAGTACAGTGTACAGAGGATGAAGAGGGGCACAACAAGCAAGGGTTGAGCACAGCCCTTCCCTTGCAGGCTGCCTACACACATCATTAGCCCTCAGGTGGGACTGTGGGTTGGGGTGTGTGGGTGGGAGAGGGAAGGGCTATGACTCTCTTGATCGTTCCTAATGTAGGTGAGTCGTCAACAGGAATCATGCCAAAGACTGATGTGGCCACCACATTTCCTCTTGTACACAAGGGCTTCTTGCCATCCTCCTGATGTGGTTTTTCTCCTCCAGCTGCCTCCCTTCACTCAAAGAGCTGTGCAGACTTGCCATGGCCTTGCTCTTTGATTGTGTCAGATATTGTTAGCTCTCAGGTCAGCACTTTTGGTACTTTTCTTTTAGCAGGCACAAAAGAAAAATTATACAGATGATGTGTCAAATGAACACAGAGCCAGAATCCCATTGCTTTCACATATGGAGGTGACCTCTAAAAGCAATTGGCTCAATATATTAAAATCAGTCAACCTTTTTTAAGACCTCTTAAAATATTTATTTCTCTATTATAGGGAGAGTAAGGGACCCAAGTTCTTAACTTGTCAGTTGATTCTCAAAAATGAGTTAGATTGATACACTAGTTGATTCATAGTTCTGGAGATAGAGCATCTAGAAGATTTTTCTTTTAAGGAAACATCACTCTAAAGTCATCCTGTCACTACAGTTACAAAAAGTAAACATTTCTGCAAGCTTCCCTAGTTAATCTACAGCTCCATATTTTGTACACAGGCCTCTGCTTATTAGATTTCTGATTTAATTGTAATATATTAGTTTAATCTATTTTTTGGTATTACCTGATAATACATACAGACAGGATTTACAGCCTCAACTTCTATCATTTGAGCATTCACAAATCCTCAGAGAGGACAAAAAATCTACCTCTTCTGCTATTTACCACCACAGCAAAGAAACCCAAGAGCTATAAAATTACCTGCTGACAGTCCAATTTCTCTGCAGATTTCTGAGTCAGAAAAATGTAATACTTCACCGAACCAAAAACTACCTCTATGCAGGGAGTGCAGAAGTAGGCAGGAAGTCTGGGGCTGGCTGGACTTCCTTGCCCATGAAGGGACCTGCTGGTGTGGCCACACAGGAGCTTGCAGGCAGAGAGCAGAGGTTTCAGCACCAACAGTGGGAGAGGGCGAGATCCCACCTCCCTGCAGAACAAATTCTGGGACTTGAAAATGTCACTTGACATGGCTATGGTAACTATTTCATTGTGAATTACTCTAAGAAGCAAAAAGGGAATCCAGACTCCATATATCCCAGTAAAACATTGCCAGGAGAGGTGGTCTAGGTCTGCTGGTAAACATCCTGTATGCCAACATCCGTATTTCAGGATGCAAGTCAGGGACTATATTTCTTTACTTCAGACCTCTTTCAAAACAATGCACAATGAACCAGAAGAGATTCAAGGACCTAAGGGGGACACTGTCGTGATATGCAAGATTAAAGATATGTGTCAGCTTATTCTGGAAAGGAAACCAACAAAAACTCCTCTCCATCTTAGGTAGGTCTTGAAACAGGAAAAAAGGAAAGGAATAAGTGAAGGGAAAAAAAAAAAAAGAAAAGACATGAAAGGCAAGACTCCAGGGAGCTGTAAAAATTTATTCTGTTGAAAGCTGTTTCTCAGCTACAGAGCAGAGCATGTGATGTGAAGGTATGGCATCTAGCCTACAATATGCATCACTGTTTGTGAGAAACTAAGAATCAGGTGCTTCTCTCATCCTACCAACAAACCCTTGAAAACAATAATAGCTTTCCTTTCTAAATTGCTTCTGCAGCCTCAAGTACTCTGCAGCTCACACCCCTCCACCCCAAAATACAGCATAAACGGGGTCTCACCGGGCTGCCAGCCTTTCTGGAAGCAGCACTTTCTCCCACAGAGGTGCTAGTATGTGTAAAGGCATGATTTTTCCAAGCAGGAGGTGCCTGCAGGAGAAGAGCTTGGAGAGCGCTTTGTTTGGGGGCTAGATAGCTGCCTGCACTGCCAGGGGCTCGTGCACAGCCAGCCACAGCAAGCAGCAGCCGTTTTGGGCGTGGTTTCAGGCTGCCCTCCACAGCTGGGTGGACACTCAAGTTTCTCCTAATCCAGCCCAACTTGCTGCAAGTCATGGCCAACACGATGGTTGGCACCATCACTTCGCCTTGACTGAAGCGAACACCCCACAGCTCAGCATTGGGATGGGGGAGGAGGGCCTGTGCTGGGTTTTGGGTAGGATCCAGGCCATTCCTATGCCTTCACCCTCAGTAAGGACAACTCCTCTTTGCCTGGATGTTACCACACGTGTGCAACATGAGGATGGCACTGAACACCTTCACGTTCACAGAAAGCCAACAAAACAGCCCTGGGATCCCTAATTGTCACTTTCTTCAGGAGGCTGCTCTACAGCCACTTTCACATGTTCGGAACCACCTTTTAGAGGAGAGAGGAGAACAAATGCTGCAGGAAGTCATCGCTGTGTGGATTCTGTTGCACTGCTCCTAGGAGAGAGATAAGGTTTCAGTCTCAGTAGAATAACCTTGCAATAGCCTACAGTAACCAAAAGCAATTTGAACCTGGGGGCGGCTTTGATTTCACTAGGCTGTACTGAGGTTACACCGAAATAACACTTTTGCTACTGTTTTCCCCCACTTCTGACAGTCCAACATAACCAAGGAAGGAAACAGAAAGGCTTAATTGCCCTTTTAAAGAACAAAACCCCACCACTCACATCTGCATTTAAGGACTCTTTCAGAGCAGTGGCAGGTTGCTCCAATTCACTTCTTTCTGCTCCTGCCACAGTCCCACCTAAGGTGCTCCTCACCAGCAGAAGACGCTGGTGTTGGCAACAGCTCCCAGAAAGCTGTTTTCTCACTGGCGAAGATCTCCGCCACTCTGCATGGGAACAGGGCTCTGACAAGGGTACCGGTGGCTGGCACGCGACAAGAGCCACAACAGGGCTCGCCAGCTTGGAACAGTGTATGGGCAGTTTTCACCAAGTCAAAGTCTGTGCTCTAAACAGCTGAAAAAAAAAAAATTACCTGGCTGAGCACAACTGCTGAGTTTGGATTCAGACCAGCAAAACTCATCCCATCTGCATTATCGGAGAGCAGTGTTTCCTAGGGAGCATCACGGTGAGAAGAGAGGCTATGGAGCAATCAAACTGTCGATAACCCAGAGGTGGGGAGATGTGGAGATATTTTATTTTTATGCTAAGAAGCATTTGACTTTATTAAAGGTGGCAGTTAATTTAGGAACTGGAAGAAGGCAAATTGCAGTTCTGGTCACAAAATAAATCATTTCCAGTACTACGCACAGCTGAATAGGCATGACATGCTGCAAATGGATGTTATGAACAGGCTTACTGTAGATTAGGATACGTAAAACATAAACATGAATGACACCCACCCACCCCCCCCAAAAAAAAAATGCATAGGCAAGTAAAATAAAACTGAAAAAGTAATTAATGTTGAAAAATCTCAAATATGGGAAAATGACACAAAAATCAGCAATAATAAAAAAGAAAGCATTCTAAAAGTGAAGTGAGAGAATTGCGCCATATGCATTGGGACAGGTATAGTACCAGAAATACCCATGAACCTGCAAACCAGACGTGGTGGAAGCGTTGCAGAGGGCAGCCTCTTAGTGCCAGAAATCATAGGATCTACTGTTTCTAGCAAAAACCTGGGTTGTGCTGGTGCTTTGGTGGCCTCCTGTGTGTCTGTGCACCTGTGGACCTTCCCAGCGCCAGCTGCATGTAGACATCGAGGCTGACCATGGCGGCAGCTTGCCAGACAGCTCTAACCAAAAGCTATCACTACCAGATGGGGTTTCTAGAGAGCTGCTATGAACCGAACTGGAGGGTCCAGCACAGTTCCTAGCAAGCAGCTGTCCTCCCTGTTCAACGTCATGGGAGAGGCTGCCAACAGCACGCGTTCATGCACTCGACAGCAAAACTGAGGACCGGCTGCAGTCCTGCCAAAACAGTCGGGTTGTCAGAGCGGTGTACAGCCTCGGCGTTTCTGCTGCCTTCGGACCAGCACTCTGGGGCTGCTGTTCTGGCATTTTTACAGAAGAGAGGGAAAAAAATTGTTTCAAAATATAAGCCACTCTTGAAGTGGATAAAAACAACAACAACAAAAAACCAAAAGAACAAAAAAACCCCAAAATTAAGAAAATACTAAACCAAAAATGAAAGCGGCAGTATCTACATAAAAGAACAAACTGCAAGTGTCATACTAAATCGAAGATAGATCAAGATAGATCATCGTGGCTCCACGGGAGCATGACTTTAAGAGAGAAAACAAGTGCAAGGATTTTTCAGCTCCTCCTTCACTTCCTTCAAAGTTAGTTAAAATAAAGAAAAAAAAAAAAATTCACTTCCACTAATCTTCCCCTGAGCTCCTTGTAGGAATAGAACATTCTGCTACACATTTTACTCTGTTTTGCAAAACATATTTCAGAGACACTGAAATGTATGTGCTGTTTTCAACAGTTGGACATTTCCAAGCCAGTCACTAGGAAACAATCCCCACCACAACTGGATGTCTCCTTTTGAGCCAGCCCCAAGCTTCAGATACCAACCAAAACTCAGAGCCTGATCCGAGATCCCAGCTAGCCATAGAGGGGGAAGTGGAAAATCAGTAAGGGTGGGTCCCTGCATTATTGCTTTGCTCCAGCCAGAATACCTTTGAACTTTTGCCTAAAGGCTTACCCTCCTGAGATTTACAATTTGTTTTTAATGAAAAAAATAATGCCACTAATTAGCCAAAAATTGTGCCTTACTCTAAACCAAGATAGCATGCTCATCCACTGCTCTTACTTCATAAAATTCACTAACACTCTTCCTCCCCTTAGTCTAGTACACATTTATCCCAGACAGAACAGGATTTACTGGTGGTGGCTTTCCTCTTAGACTTTTACTCATGTCCTTTTCCAGAGCATCTCTGACTGTCATTTCCATGTCTGCAAATACATGGATCGTAGGAGCTGCTTCCTGGCTGCCACTGTGAGTGTGAACAGTACGACTGCTCTAGGAAGCCCACGATATCCCCACTACATCAAAATAGACTACCAGTTGTAGTAACAACCACACACTGCCAGAGATTACCTTCATCTATCAGGAGGCGTTAGATGCATGCCTGTGCAGGCCCTACATATCTAATAGCTCTGTGGAGGTCATCTTAACTGCTGCAGAAGGAGCTTCTCCCTTGTGACAGTTCCTTTTTTAATGACTTGTTTACACATTGGAGTCAGTGACTAATGTGCATTTTGCAAATAGCTTTAGGTCCTGTGCTTTGCCCTGGAACTCACTTGGCAGGATGGAGCAGGAAATTTAAAAGCCACTAGAATCTCTTGTTCGCTGACACAAGTAAGGCAGGATAAGCTCTGCACTGACCCAGTTCAGACCAGGCGAATAGGGTGCTGTCCTTCATGCCCCATCTTGTTGTCTACACCTCTGTTTGAGGGAGAAGTGCAGGATGTGCTTCCACCCTGCGCTGCTGGATCTCACCACCTTGTCTCCAACTCCCCCAGCGCTACCAACCAGCTGAGGTGCACGGGAAGGCAAAAGGGCTGTGCTCGCTGCAACATACCCAGGACTTAGGAAGGCACCTTTCTGCATTTTGTCAACTCTAGTACTGCCATCAATATACCTGCCAATGTATACTATAGACCACAGTAGCAATGGGTTTTTAATTTAAGGTAGAAGGTATGATCATTTAGTGAGATCTAGTATGCATGGCTGCACAGCCTAATCTGCTCTCAAACTCCCAACACTGCCTTGCTATGTCTGAGGTCCATGAACAGAAAGTCCACGAGCCGTGAGAACCCCATGCTTCAGAGCCTGGGCTTCAGGCCTGTGCCATGCTGAGTCAGCCCTCACGGCTGATACTATGCTGCTCCACATCATGGCATGAGGATGCCAAAAGTCAGGCTTGGAAACTAAAAATAAGAACACCTCAACCAATCTACTGCTCTTTCCTCCCACACAGACCCCAAACTACTTCACTTCATTTTATAAATGACCCAATTCCCCAAATCCAGATCCAGAAGAGCATAAGAGCTTTATGGATGCTTTTTGTTCACTTTTGTCTATGATAACTACTGGCAACAATTTTCTTCACATTTGCAAAGCATAAACTAAAGGCATTATCCATTTCCAAAACCTTCTTTCAACAGATGGACCAGAGACCACACCTATACCAATAAATTCTGCCCAGTGATTTCCTTGGGCCCTGTGCCAGTCTTGCCCACATCCAGAATTAATAAACTCCTGTCCAAAACAAGAGACTGGCATACAACATGCTTTTGGGAACGGCCCCTGGATCGTGCTAATTGCTAAACTGCATCTGGCAAACATTTGGGAGACCCCCAGCTGGCAAAGGCGCGGGATCACGCTGACAGCTTACTGGTGTAAATGGTGATGTTCCCGGGCCGGGGAGCCAGCCCAGGCACCACAGAGTTTACAAGCAGAGATGCAGCTATAAATGCATCTCTGGCAATGACAAATAGCAGATCATAACTCATTCTCATTTCTCCAGTATGGGAATCCACTGGGGACAATCCAAAACACTAGGAGCCACTCTGTTACACTACATTTATGCTCATCTCCCCCGCTCAAATGAATGCTCTTACTCTGGCATTTACTGCTACAATCAAGTCATTACTCAGCCACCAAATAGCTTCACATGTGTTTAGACAAAAAGCTTTTTGCATGGCCCTCCACAAACTCCCCTCCAGTATTCAGATGTCAGCCAGTGTCAATAGCAGTGGATAGTAGTTACGTTAATCACTTACCTGGGATTTGCCCGCCTAGACCCCTGTGTTTGCTAATATTCCTAGCTCTTGCAGAATGATAGAAAGATATTTACTTCTCTGAGGAAAACCAAACAAAAAATCATCCCCACAGCCAGCAGTATTTTTAGCTATTTTTGAAGGATCAATTTTTGCAAGTTTAAGTGAAATAGCCTGTCCAAGAGCAGCACCTTTCTTAGAAAAAGTAAAGCAGACAGCTGCTGAAAACCAGGTCCCAGCAATGCCCCAAGCTGAGTTTGGAAACTGCTCAGAATTTAGCTAAACCACCACTGGATCCTTTTGAAAATTCAGACCTTAAACTTTTCTTGTCATAACAAAAAGGTAAGAATAGGTACTTAGTATTCAGATTCTCACAGCTGAAAAAAGACATGTCGAGAGAGTATCAATAACTTTAAAATCTAAACTCTGCTAATGATTTCTATTTCATATATGCTTCTCTAACAGTGCTTGAGTGCAGTTTAATCTTCCTCTGAAAGTTTCTCTTTGAATGGGTAAATGTACACTAACCCTTTACAAACAATAATCTGAGCCTGACAGCAATATGAAAGGCTTACAGGGATGTTGATAATTCCCAACAATTTTAACAGAAATGTAAATTACTAGCAAGATTTTTCAATATACACATTTCTGAGCAGTTTCCTTTCTGCTCTTTCCAAATCAGACTAAAGTAGAGATTCTTTTGCCTTCAGATTTTTGGTGAACTGAGCTTGAACTCAGCTTACATTTTTATTAATCTTGTGTAATTTTTCCAGAAATCCCGCTACTCTTTAAATCCAAACCATCTGTCCACAAGTTTCTTTAACACACAAGTGAACTTTTCCCTTTACACATCAAATGTACATGGTTCACAATCAATCTGAAATAGAAAAAAAGTCTGGTTCATTTTCTATGTCATTAGTTGGATGGCAAAAGGCTTAAAAACTATTGAAAATGGATTAAAATACGACACAATCCTTCTAGTTCCATTATATCTTGAGACGACCTTCAACAATCATATTTCTTAATGAGAAGCAGAAGGGAAGAAGAAAACATTGGTCTGGCAAGTTATGAAATAGTAAACGCCCTGCTCTCTAAGCAAGCTGCAAAACCAGGTCCACCTATTCCTCCATGTGAGGAACATTTCCACCTTTTCCTCCAGAAGCTTGATTCACTTTAACTGGACTCACACTCAGCATTTGCAAGACATGGACACATCTGGGAATGTATACAAAAGGCATCCTAGGGACAGGAGCCGAGGTGAGAACCTTGAAAACCCAGTCCTTTCAACACAGAAGTGGGGCTGAGGTAGAGTGTAGTTGGTTCTGTATTCGTTCATTTGTAGGGCTAAATGTATGTGCATATTCCCTCATAGATAGCAGGGCAATTTGATAATATAAAAAAAAAAAAGAAAAAAAAAAGGATAAAAAGAAAAACAAAAAGAAGAAAAGAAACAAAGATCTAAAGATCTCGCCTGAATTGTTTCCATACTGCCAGAGCATTGCTGATGCTCTGCTGGACGGAGTGGGCCAGTGACGGGAAGCTGCCCAAGCAATTGCCGTCAGTTGCTGGTTACTCAATACTTCAACAGCTGAAAGATAAATTATTATCTGGTTTGAACCTGAAACAAGCAAAGAGTATTTTAGGCCAGAAAATCAGCTAGTTGAGACAAAAAAAAAATACATAGAAAAGTGAACCAGCTTTAGTTACTGGACTTGCAGAACTCCTTTTTATTTACATCCCCTCTGGCTCAAATCTCTGCAGTGCAGATATCTTCCCAAACTTTACCTACTAATCAAATCTATTACACTACCAATTTTATGCTGGAGACAATGTTTATTTAACACCCTCCGTAACCTTCATCTTCATTAGCCTCCAGGCATTGCCTTGCTGGCCTCAGAGACTATGAATTATTTCTGCTTCTTGGAGTCTACAGTATGATCGGATGATGTCCTTTTACCTGAGGGCTTTGCAGCTTACTTAGCTGGACGGTAATCAAAATTATGAGGCCCTTCTTGAGGTACACAAGAGAAAAGGAAGCAATCTGCTATACTTCTTTTCAGGTACCTAGCCTGGATCCCTGCCCACCCAAATTTTCCAACTGTGTTAGCACATGTATGACTCTCACGACACTTCTGTGGCCAGGACATCCCATCTCCCAAGGGATTACCCTTTTCCTTGACACCTTCCAGCCATTCCCCCCTTATGGACCCGCAGTCTCTTTGCTGGAGCGGCAGCAGAAGCACCAGTCAGAGTCAGTAACAACCTCCAACAGTAGACACAAAAGAAATCAATCTTTTGAAGGCTAACAGTGTTTGTTATAAAAATATTACTGGTTCAACAAGGCCGGAGTTACCAAGACATTGAGACTGCTGGGTCTTATCCAAGGTTGCTTCCCAAATTATCCTTGTGTACATAGCATCTATATGAAATGCTGAGAGCACTGGCATTGAAATGGGGGGAACAGTAAAGAAAGATCTCTGGCTCGGGGAAGGCAGCACTGCAATTCCTGTGCATTCCACCCGCTATTGAAGCAATTTGCATTCAAACTTCCAGCCTTCACACTACAAACCTTGTGCCATGCTGCACTCTGCACAGCCTTGTCCCATCACACGCTGCATAACCCTACCGGTGCCACCATGTCCTTGACGCTGCATCCCTCCCTGGAGCCATAGCCAAGCATTTGTACAGCTGCATGGTGAGCAAAGCATGGGGCTGAGATACACCTTCACTTTTCTCTGTACAATTGTCCTGGTTTCGGCTGGGATGGAGCTAGTTTTCTTCTTCATAGCTGCTGTGTTTTAGATTTAGTATGGGATTTGGTATGTGAAGAATGTTGATAAACACACTGATGTTATTAGTTGTTGCTAAAGAGACCAAGGACACTTTCCAGCTTCCCATGTCTCGCTAATGTGCAAGTGCAGGAAGCTGGGAGGAGGCGTGTAGCCAGTACAGTTGACTCAAACTGGCCAAAGAGTATTCCGTGCCATAAGCATCATGCTCAGTATAGAAGTGGGTAAGCTATTGTCTGGTAAGCTGGCTCGCTTTTTCTCTCGCTGTTCGGAATCGTCCCTGGTTCATTTTTCAGTTTTTCATTCCGTGATCACTGCTTGGAACAGGCTGTATCGGTCATCAGTTCATCAGGTGGTTAGAAATTGTTCACTGTTCATTTTTATATTATTATTATTATCATCATCATCATGCCTTGTACTGCAGCATGTAGAGGCACGCCGAAGGGACTTGTACATCACCTGGCTTTTCATGTGGTTCCTGGAGCAGCTGGGCACTGGGGAATGGTGCAGCTGTGTCAGCAAGGGCAGCAGTGACATCTCTGTCAGATACATTGCTTTAGGGGTATCCCAGCAGAGGACCCTCGCCAGTTCACAGACATCACCTGTGATACCAAATAATAATAATTTTTATTTACAAGGCTTCCTTCTGCCACTTTGCATTGAGTATTTTAGATCAGCTATCCTGCCCTATTCAATGGGTTAGTGTTGCTGTCAGTAAATACTGGAGATGGCCAGCCTGTGCCAGGCGTTGGTGGAAAAGGTTGCATAATATTTGTTTCCACTTTCTAAATACATCTGCTCTGAGCTCTGCCTGGTGCCAATAGGGTTTGCAGAATTAAGCCCAGAGGATCTATGAATTCAGAATTGCACACGCATTTATAAATATTAAGTTTATAACAGGCTTATGCAGCAGATAATACCCATCTGGATTATGGATAGAGAGTATTTGTCAGAAGTGCAACACTGGCATCATCTACAAAAGCACCCTTTTAACAGTATTGGTTTTCTGTACTCCTCTTTCTCTCCCCACTGCATAATACACCGGTTTACATGAGACTTTCCTGACTTCAGGGCTACGGATACTTGAAGTTAAGGAGGGTTAGGGTAAAGCAGAGCAACACACAGTGTAGCACAAACGTAGGGCAGCAAGGAATCAGACATTGTATTGCTTTTTATCTTTTATGATCATTTCTTGCCTGCCTTATATGGAGGCATTATTTTGAAATTATTTGGAGATTTTGCAATGAGGCAAACAAAAGAAGATGACCTCTACAAAGCCATCAAGGTTCAGTAATTCTATGTCTAAATGTCTGGTTTGCCCATGTGTGACAAAGAAGACACCTGAACCTTTGTGCAGGACGCAAGGGATGGCGATCAGACCCCAGGGTTTGAGAAAACCAGGCCTCCAGCAGCAGCAGTTGCTTTCCCTCCCTATCCTTGCACTGCCGAGAGGATTGAAGAAAAAGAGCAGCTTAACGCAAAGCCGCCTGGAGCACGTGGGGAGTTTTCTGAGGAGCGAAACTACTGGCTGGGGTTGGTTCCACTGTCTTCAGAGAGGCAGGACTTCAGGTGCATCCTTTGAAAATAAGGAAGATGACACTAAGAAAACAAAATCTGTTCATTTTGTCATTATTTTGTCCTGTTTGTGTTTACTGCTTGCACGAAAATGAGGAGAATCTGTCAGTTTCCTAAGGAAGATCTATTTCAGGAAAGATAATGTATGAACTGGCTGTTGTGGGGCAGGAGAGTACAGACTTGCCAACTCCTTTGACATGCACAGGACCCACTGTCACCCTACGCACACCCAATGTCATGGGGCTCTGTTTCCAAAAGACAAGGAGCAAAGTCTGTCTGGCACATCCATCAAAAGCTCAGAACAATAGTTCTCAATATACTAGGCTTTGGGTGCTTAGGAGAGCATCACTAAGAAAGAGAACAGACAAACAGGATATTTTTAGACATCCATTTGTCTTCAATCACAAAGGTCCTAACATGCCATTCCCATTCAGGAGCTTCCTTACCAGAAAGTGCTTCACAGTGTGATATATGGCCCTTGTCTTGGGAAAAGCAACAGAGTTTGTTATCAACAGTAGGGGAGTGCCTAGAATACTGGTGGAATGATGTTAGAAAAGATACACTCTTAGAAAGATACCAAAAGCCAAATTAAGAGGATGAAGTTGAGGTGTGGCACGCCCCCCCCAACTAAATGAACCTCACTACAGATGCTGAGGTGCAGCTGCCAGAGGAGCTCACAAGCATACACTCTCCTGTGCTCTCACAGAGACAGCCATGGGCTCTCAAGGGGCTCCATCAGAAATCTCCAGACCCTCTGAGAAGAGCATCACACTGACTGGACAAATAGAGACACCACCCTCAAGCGACTTTCTACCCCACAGCTTTTGTCTCTAGCAACACTTCGATAGCTTCGAAGTAGTCTACTATAATGACTATGATCAATAACAACCTGTTGAACTAAAGCCAGTTCAACCCAGGGCTGACTATCTGCTAACTTTACCTTGAGGATGACATCACAACAGCTAGCAGTGACAGTTCATAACCACTAACACTTCAATATATTTCATTTCTACCAATTGATTGGGAGAGATACAGCAGGACTGCCAAAATCAGCTGGAGTGTTGTTGGCCCCAGTTAGGTGCTATTAAAAGGCACCTAATCTCCCAAGTGTCTGTGAAGAAGTTGGACTAAATTGCGTTTCTAAGCTCAGGATATGTAGTGCCAGTCATTGTTATAGGATAAAATTGAGAGTGATATATTCTGAAATATACAGTATATGGGTTGGGTTTATTTTGGTAGCTAGGTTTTATTTTATTTGGAGGGAGAAGGGAGCAGCTTGCCTCCTAAAATGTCATATTCAATTTATGCAATTTCTGGCAATTTTAGTGCTGCTTTTCATTGGACGAGCACTCATTTTCCATAGTATGAATATGAATCAAGTTTTAGAATATAAAGTAGTAGGGTGTGCAATGGGAGCACTCTAAATGACAAATTTTGATGCACTATACTGTACAATGATGAAAAAATCTTCCTGTACTTTAAAGGGATAAGCTGCTTTAAGAAGCAGTAGAAATGTGAAAGTAAGAAAATTAAAGGGACAAGAGCGCCCACATCAAGCTAAGGTTATGCATTTACTCCAGCTTTTTAGTTACTCTTCCTCCCTCCCCCAAAAGTATTCAAAATTATTAATAGAAATTACTAAGGAAATGTATATAAAATTATATCTGAAAGAACTACATTCAAAGCACAGTACATTGTGAGGCCAAGCACTTCAGAATTAGAAAATACAAGAATTAAGTTTATCTCTGCAACATTCAGCTCCTTCCACGTCCCTTGTGTGCCTGCGCTATGAGTTACGTACTTTTTTTTTTTTTTTCTGAACAGGAATCTCTTCTTTGTACACTGAATAAATAGCTATTTATATTTATTTTTTTATTCAGTGCAGTTGCCCTGAGCTTTCTAGAGTTCATACCATCTATATATGTACTGATGAAAAAGCATTTGCTTCCTCAGGGCTACATTTGTGGCATTTTACCCTTCAGTATCTGCCTCAGTCTGTCAAGTATCTTTAATGCAGAGTGGCAGTTTTAGCAATACCTGTAAGGATCTGAGTGGAAACAAGCAGGGAGCTGAGAGGATGCGAAGCCTGTGACCAGAGCTGGGGGAGCGGGCAGGAAGCACTGCAAACGGCAGGACCCAGAAGGGAGGTACAAGGTTGGAGACCAGAAAGAAGTGGGAGGGAGCGAGAGGTAGGAGATGAAACAGAGGAAAGAAGGTAATGTGGTGTACTCAAAAAACTGGGAAAGATGAAAGATGTGAGCAGGGTTGGCTGGAGCAGATGGGGGCAGGAAGGGAGCTGGAAGGCAAAGGGAATACCAGCCCTCACCCACCAGGGCTCTAACCTGATGGCAACCTGAAGGGAGACCCTCCATCCTCCAGGTCCCAGCCACCCTGGCACTGTCCTGCCAGCCTGTACCGTCTGCTGCCTGCAGAGGAGACACACACCTGTACACCACCTGGTCATCCTTCTCTGCGTCAGACTTGAGCAAAAAAAAATTTGTACTTGCAAAAGGAAACAGTGTGGTCCATTAGGCTGCTGAACAGCCCCACTGAAGAAATAGCGCCAGTCTCATCAGGTAATTTGTTTCCAAGTAGGTGGACCAACAGATTCAAAAGGAGTGCTCTTACATGAGTCCATCTGGAATGGAAAAGAGATTTAGGAAGACATTCTGCCCTCTGGGACCCATTTTGTCACACAGCAGTATTATTGACATCCCTGCTACTCACAGCATAATTTAGGCTGGAAGGGATGTCTGGAGCCTCAGAGCTAAATTCAAGGTTCGAGCAGGTTGTCCTTGTCCAGTCTCATTCTGGGTTCAGATCTCCAAGGCTGGAGAACCCACAGCCTGCCTGGGTGACTGGTCTAGTGTCTGATGACCCTTACAGTGAAATTTTTCACTTATATCCAACAGGATGTTCCCTTTCTGCAACCTGTGGCTGTTGCCTCTCACCCTTTCACTGTTTTCCTTCGAGAGAAGCCCAGCTCTGCTGTCTCTGACGCTCCCAGCAGGAAGCTGAAGAGCACCATAAGCTGCCCCTGCAGACTTCTTTTGTTCAAGGTGAACAATAGGGCAGCTGTCCCTGTTCAATTTGGGTGTCCTGTGTTTCCCCCCCACGGCCAGATCACCTTTCTCTGGAATCACTCCCATTTTTCAATCTCTCTTTCATATCAGGGCATCCCACATCAGATGTAGCACTCCAGATGCAGACTCATCATTACCTCACATGGGAAAAACATCCTACGTCAGCCTCCTGGCTACACGACATGGTTGGTAGTTATCTTTGCAAGTGCAAGCTGTTAATGCTCAACTTGCTGTCCACCGGAGCCCAGGCCCTCTTGCCACAAAGGTTGTACTCTAGCCTGCTGGAGTCTGTCACACATGAAAAAACTTTGCACTTATCTTTTACTATCAGCCGTGAAATTTACTAACAGCTGATATCTCTAACAATTATTCATCCAGATAGTTAATAATTCCAAGAGCTAAACCACATTTGACAGGCCACAAGACAAAAGTGCCATATCACTCAATGAACCTAAGGCCATGCCACTGTCACTCAAGATTTCCTGTCATTGTCATGTTTTTGTCACTCTTTCCCTATCCCCAGACATGTCTGGTATGTCGCCAAAGGTGGTTTCTCTCATCAAACATTTGTCATTAGCCAGCAAGTGTTCACAATGGCAATGAATGGTAGATTTGGAGATGGGGAGTGTGATGAAAGCAAGTGGTTAACACTGAATGGCATACAATAGATGGGTTATCCAATTTTTTAAATTGCTTTTGCTAACAATACATGTTCAAATTGTTGAAGCCTTCACATTAAATCTTGTTTTTAATAACTTGAATGAAATATTTTTGAGAGATCTGGATTCTAAAATGGACTCTGAAAAACACATTAACCCAAGACAAAAATGCTCAGTTATGGCACAGGATTGTAACAGAGATTGTGACAGAACTATTTTGCACTTTGTGTTGTCTCTCCCATGAATATTTTCAGTCTCATCTCCTTACTGGAGGATGTTCTACTCACTTGATTTTCAAGTACTTCTGTTTTATTTTAAAATACTTCTTTTTAAATTTAAACAACACACAGAGAGTCTGATGATGATTTGGCATACACAGTTGATTTTATTTTTAGTATCATGACAGATCATTTCTAAAACAGGGACTCTGAATATCTATTCCCCATCATCTATAATGTTTTCCTTGTAGTAAGTCTGCATAGAACAGTAAAAGACTGCTCCCTTTCTTGGGAAAGTACTCTATGTCTTACGAAATATTTTTGTATAGTAACATGGCTATAGATTAATTTCAACAGGTACATCTGTAAGTATCACCAGTTTTAACTCTAAATAGTGAATACAAAGTTCCAAGAAATCTATGCATATATCCTGCCTCAAAAATATTTGGAATCTTTTTTGCAGTACTGAATTTTTCTTTGGCAGTATATAGGTGTGCTTGACTATTTTTTAACCATTTTGCAACTTGTCTACATTGCTGGTACTGATCAAGTAAACCCTAGTTTTTCACTCATTTATGGGTATATAATAAAGAAAAAGTACAAAGTGGATGAATTGACAGATAAAAATATTGGAAACAGTACAGGTATCTTTTTGAGAACTAGATCAAATTGGGTTGACTAAATTGACTAGATCAAATTGGGACTAAAACACATTACAGTCTTATTCCTCTTAAATGCCTACAAAATAAAAGGAGTCTGTAGCAGAATGGACCAGAGCCAATGATTCCACCTCACGGTATCTTTCAAGGTAATGAAATTAATTATTTTTCTTCCTTAAAAAAGAGGCCTATGCAGATCTTTTCACAGAAAGTAACTGAGTCAATATTCTTTCTAAAAAATATCCTAATGGATAGGGTTTCCATTTAAATCTCTCTTTCATCACAAGTCTGCTTTATGTATCTTAAGCCTTCTCATGAAAACTTGCAGATCTTGAGATTGTCAGGGAAGAGGCTAAAAGCTGGAGATGAGTAAGGTCTGCTTTGACAACCACTGAAAATAGTGAAAAGAAGCCTTGTAATTTAATATCCATAGGATTCTAAACCTTCTACCTCAAAAAGAAAGAAGTAGAACCAGAAAGACTGCAGGGAAGAGAAACAGGGATAATCACTGTTACTGGATGGTTTTTATTAAAACAATAATGAAATAGGGTAGAGAGTCTTAATATAAAGGAGAGAAGATTCAAGGCTTCTGGCTTGATAGATGGAGAAAAAGCTGCACTGTACGATGGAAAGTTAATTACCTCACTGAATGAGCAATACAGGAAGATGCTTTATGAAGTATCAATTTCATCAAGATGGACATAATGCAACCTCTCATGGTTGTGGTACACTTAAAATGTTCTCTAACCAGCTACGGCTAAGTAAAATGCCATGGTGACCTGTGACTAGCATTCAACTGGATGACCTTCTATAGACAGAGCAGCTCATTTCTTTCAAGACTCCAATTCTCTCTGCTAGAATTTTCAAAATACATGATAAGTATTTTACCTTAACATCTGTGAGACTGAGAAGAATTAGTCATTGTTGACAGCAGCAATTTGACATAAAGTGGTTAATCAGATGGGGTAAGCAGGCAATCTGTAGCAGAAATCACAAGTGAACTCTTTTCTCCTAAGTCCTATGTGTCTTCTCCAGAAAGCATCTCCTTTAAGCAGTTACTCATGTTACACATAAACCACCTTCATGGTCATTAGAAAGACAGCACATGCTGTACATCATCTGATACCCAACGGAGGCTAAAAACTCTTTGTTGCTGAACAGGCTTAACATGGCACAGCCAGCTGGTAGATCCCTGTGCAAAGGCATGATGCAACAGCTTCATAAATCTCCTGAACAGAGTTAGGCACAATTGCACCAGACAGGAACATCTTCTTTAAACCATATTCATTAACGCCACTATACTTACACTGCAGTTCTCACTGACAGCTGGCTTTTTCATTTAGGAGTGCATTTTCTACCAGACATCCAGATCAAGCAATAGAAGCAATAGAAGATGTGTAACGCTTCTGCTAAAATGTCATGAAGAGGTGAACTGGGAAAGTACGTAAAGGAAACAGATACTCAGAGGCCAAAGAGCTTAAGCAACGCTCTCACCAAGCTGTCCAAACTGGGTATGTGACAGTGGGCTGGAAACCTGAGTAGAAGAGGATTTAAAGTGAAATACCAAGAGAATTTCCTGCATTGGGTAAGTTTCTCTTGTCCCAGTAATGACCTTCCCTATCACATTCAAGGATCGCCTGTCAAAGCCAGACAGAGGGAGTCTGAGGTACTGATACTGTTGACATCTTGCCTTTCCACAGAACATTTTCATACAAGGAATGAATATTAGCTTATCAAGGTTCAAAGGCTAGGAAGAAGAACAGTGCTAAAACGAAATATCCGGGGTCAGCAGTATAGCTAAGGTATGATTCCTTTCCAGAAGGAAAAACCTAACACTAGCTGCAAGACATAGCCTTCAAGTAGCACTTTACCAGCTGAAAGTTAAATGTAGCTTCAAGGACTTGGAGATTTGACCTAGGTTTCCCACTGTCCAAGGCAGTATACAATGTTGCCGTATACAAGCAAGCACAGAACAGAGAGACCACATTGTGCAGAAGCTTCCACCCATTGACAACTCACCTGGCAGAAGTCCTTGGAGTCAGGGAGTTCTCATTCTGTGAGCCCACATTGACATTTGCCCCTCCTTGCAACAGGAAAAAAGTCTACTGAGTGACCTAGATGTCTCTATCTGAAAACTAAGAAATATTAAATAAGATCAATAAGGAACTCTCATTTACTCACTGGGTAGGAAAATGCATTTAGGGAAAGGAAAGAAACATGCTACAGAGCCAAGGAAAGTTAAGGCATCATCTGAGGATTTCTAGCATAAACATGATCACTGGGACTTCATCCTCAGGTGGCTTCAGTAATTTTTATCTGCCCACACCTGAGTAAACTGGAAGTTAAATGGTCTCTCACTCATTCTCAATTGGAATTTTTTTTTTTAAATAATCATGGCTAAAGGAAAGGGAGCTTCTGTCTTCCCTTCTTCCCTTGGCAAAGACCATCTTTGCTATGGATAATTCTTGCAATAAAATGAAGATAGAAAGAGATGTATGCTTTTTTGTATCTACCAGACTGAAGAACATGTATCCCGACTGTCCCTGGAATGGCCAGGACCATTTCATCCTATATCTTCCACTGGTTTTAAAGTGGGATGGGGAGGTTTAAAGTGAGAGATCAAAGCAAGATCTCAAAAGCTCAGCGTCAAACTCCAGCTGTCTTGAAGAGGCTTGTGCACAGAAAATCTAGCTTGGAAATCTGGCTTGAAAATCTAACGACATCTAAGCTAGGTCAATCGGATGTTCAGATACTAGAATCACCATTTGCTTTAGAAAATGTACTCAAGGCCTTTTATGTGGATATCAGACTGAGCACTGGAACATCCAGTCCAAGCAAGTGGGATTCATTTACACTGATTTGAGTGCAGAATGGGAACCTCTTTGACAAAATGCCTGTATCTCCTTGGGATATCTACATGCACCCAAAGTTCTGTTTCTGGGTTGTTCTGGGAAGGCAAAAAAAGTACAGGTTCAGTCCCAGGTTAATTCTCAGACTAACGCTGTAGACAAATTTGTCTCACTGACTAAGCGACAAAGAAAAGAAATTAGATAAGCAGATGAGGACAATGAATGTGAATCTTGACATGACAATAGACTGTACAGGACAACATAAAGAGGACGAAGAAATGACCTTGATTGTTTGGACATACTGAGTTAGAGAATGGGGAAAAGAGAAGAAAAAGAAGCCCCACAAATACTATTTTCATTTCTTAAAACGGAGGTATTTATTTGTTAAGATAATTAAATCCAAATTATAACACAATAGTTACCTTTGAAAAATTCCATCAAAATTAAACAAAACAATGAGCCTGTTCCTTCTGATCATGCTCATTAAGACTCTTCAGCTATGAAAAAAAGGCATGGATTACTATAAAATTGAGATTTGTTTCTGTTCACCTGCACGAATATTACAAATAAGACTTTCCTTATAAAAATCACATGAGATGCTTGTGGCATATTTTGTAAAATGTGACTAGAAAAAGACAACAAGATACTGTTAATAAATAATACATTCAATAACAAAGCCATTTTTGCTGTTGAGAGACATCTAGACATTTTGGGGTACAGTCACCATGAAAACACCTGAAAAAGAGACATTCTTCAAAGGAGCACTGCACACTACTTGAAAATGAACAAATCTACTAACGTAATATAAAATACGTTATTGCCAGGCAAAGAAAGATAAACCCTTAGTCCTTGTAACAGTGTTAGCTGAGAGCAAACGTTTGCTACATTGGAGAGAATTAGATTGAAGCCCTAATCACAAGACTCTAAACAACAACACGCTTTGATGTTTAACACACTCCACATAAGTACCTTTGCCTCTGAGCATGCCGAAACAATGGTGATTCAAGATGTTTACCCAAGTGCTCACGTCATTTTGACACAACATCCAGCATGTAGCGCTTACATACGTCATAAATGATACAATAAATATTACATGCCAGTCACTGGAGGTAAGACAAATCCATGGAATTATGCAACCTCAGAGGCATAATGGTTTGCTTATCTACTTTAAAACCATCTCAAGACATTGAACTACCACATTACCATCACATTTTTCAATAAACTGGGCAAGATAAGAAGGAACACAAATCAAAGTACTAGTATTACGCAAGGGCAAAATTCACCAGCTAACACTGATGTCCCACATCACATTGCTCCTTTGGAAATATTGTGTGAGAGAGCAAAAATGGCAATTATGCCCAGTCCCTCAGGAAACACCTTGCATCTGTCCTGCCTGGGCTATTGTATACCAGCATTACTATAAACTACAGGCTGATTGCAAGTCAGCTTGTTTTAACCAACCACTGAACTCCTTCCAAAAACAGGTTTAAGGTATGGTGTGTTTCACAATTGATTCAGGCATCACTTGCTTGAGCACTCCACCAAGAGTAAGGCTTGCCCTCTCTCATAGCCAGCCTTGCAGATAGGGTCAGCTACAAAGCTGGCTCTAAAGTCAAAAAAGTCTAAGACTAAATGTCTGAGAGTCAAAGACGAAATGTCTAAGACTAAAAGACTAAGACTAAATGTCTAAGACTCAAAGGTCTGGGACATGCAGATGGTACAACAGGGAAGGGGAGAGCAGGGACCTTGCAGCTACAGGTGGAGGCAAGCAGAAGCCAATTATGATCCTTCAAGTAACACTTCCTGGGCTGCTTGCCTTCAAATAATCTATTTCGTTCCCAAAGCAAAACACCAGGGAGCTGATATAACCCCAGTGGTGAGCCAGCTGTGGGCCCCTATGGCTGGCCAGGTATTTCAGGATCGCTGCAACTCAAGGACAAGGGAAGAAATGTCACTCCCTCCTGAAATCACTGACTTCTGAACATCTCAATCAGGAAAATGCAAAATTCATAATTTTGAAAAACCTCTACCTGGTCCATTTCTGTTCCAGTCAAGCACAAAACTTCTTCCTTGAGCTACATGCGTGTCTGTGCTTACATGAAATGGAAGGGACCTTGTGGCATTTTAGCTTGCACTTCAGCTTCCAGCCATGAGCAAGCAGCAAACCGTACCAAAGCACAGTCACTTATTTCCTGGCGCAGAAACAGACTATTGAATTCTGTGGGCAGGAAACACGCAGTCTGCCATCATCAGCAGTGAGCTCGACTGATTTCCCAGCCAGTGCAGCCCTATGAGCCCACGCCTGGGAAGAAGTCTGACGTGCTGGAAATGCAAATAGATCTTTCTCCTTTACAATGCTGCAGGAAGCATACTTAACTTGAGGAAGAAAGCAGTTGGTTTATTACCATCCTAACAGTAAAGCTTACGTTACCAGAATCTGAAAGAGGATGCGGTTCACTGCAAAAACTGCTAGAAATATTCTTTTTTCCATTTCACTTCTCTTTTCAGTATTTTTACACTACAGAGCTCATACTAATAATCCAGCTCACGGACACAACATTCAAATAAAAACACATGCAGTCTTTTACATTCATCATCATCCACATGCTATGTTTCACAGTTCACTATCAAAGCAATCTACCACTCTATAAAAACATCACAGCGAGGCACCTTTGATTTCCTTCATATCTTTGTTTGTTTGCTTTTCTCTTGAGCTTTCAGAAATAGCCAGATGGAACTGGGACTGACAGGTTAAAGCAAGGTCTGGTAGGCATAAGAAACAGAAAGGTTTAGAAGTCCTAGTTCTGCCATGAAGGCAGAATTGCTGCATCACCTTGAACTGCCAGCGCTGGAGAAGATGAAAATGACTCTAGAAGATTTCAGTTGATAACTTAGATACTCATAATTGTCCTTAAATAAGTCTTCTTTTTTAAAAAAATCTAGGTTTCTAAATAAAAATAGGAGACATTTCTATGCTTAGGCTGGAAAATCAGAATTTACAGTGAACTGTTTGCACACTCAGACTTCTTGCTCTGAACCTGCAAGCGGCTAAAGCATGGCATGGAAATGCTTTCCACAGTCTTCCCTTCCACAACAAAGGAAAAAGAGCCTTGTTGCTATTTGATTGCTATAGCTGCTGAACTTGAAATTTCTTCTGCTTTCAAGAGGGCCCAGACAGGTGCTGCCTCATCCCTCAGCAGATGTCTCCGCTCCGCTGTGGCAGCAGGAGGCTGCAGTGTGGAGCCATTCGGCCCAGGGGAGCTCCCAGCACCCAGCTCAGGTGATGAACTGCTCAGGACCAGGAAAGGCAGAGCAGGGGACAACCTAACCCCATTTTGTGAGCTTCCAGATTCAAAACTATCCTTCCCAGTAGACTCAGCGAGGCTGGCTGTGCACCCATGCTGCGTCCCAGGGAAAGAGCACGCAGCAGGAAACAGATGGCAGCAACTCCTGCTCAGTCCTCACCAAGCGAGGGCTGGGACCACGCTCCTCATTTCATCCCGGTGCTCACATCACCTTCTGCTTCCCCTTGTCTCTCCCCTCACCCAGCCGGACTGTGAGCACCCAGCAGCACTGGAACTACCCATCCCTGGAAACATTCAAGGCCAGGCTGGATGAGGCTCTGAGCAATCTGATCTAGTTGGAGATGTCCCCGCTTCTTGCATGGGGGCTGGACGAGATGACCTTTAAAGGTCCCTTCCAACTCAAACCATTCTATGATTCTATACCCCAAACCCCCGGACCAGCCTGGCCCCACTGCTCAGCACAAGGTACAGCCCCGGCAGCACCCCTGAGCATGTCCCAAAGCCCCAAGCGGTTCAGGAGCCAGGGTTGCTCCTCGCCCCCTGCACAGGTATTCAGCATAAGCAAGACAAGACCCAGGCAGTAGTTTTTAATGCTGTGCTTTCTCACCCAAACAGTTCTCCCTCAAGAAGAGGATAAAACCTCCTTTATTTAAAATGCAGACTACTAGTAAACTCTCCAGAGGAACAGAAACCCTACTAAGTGCAATTCCTGTAGATTACTTGCAGTAATAATTTATGTATTGGATGAGAATCTGAGACATATTCACTGAGAAGCAAACAAAAGAAAAAATGAAAAATAATAAGGTCACTGAAAATAATACATGTACCAAAACCAAGAGGAAAACTAGACTGATACTGATTCGAGTTGCTTACTATCCTTGTCTGAGCTTGTAACTTCCATGAGACATAAAATGCAAATAAAAAATATTTTTATCACCACAGTAGTTACAGGCCATTATTAAGAAGGTTTATTAAATGTTCCTTGTTTTTTACTAAGATTTAAAGCAGTTTTGGAAATTAATTTATATTTTATTGATGCCTGATTGACTATGAGTGCACCAAGACATTTTTAAGACAACTAGCATCTGAGATTAGAATTGAACCTTAGATATAAATTGTCATTAAAAAAAAAAAAAGGATACTAAAGATAGACTTCTTCCCTGCAAAGACTATAAGAAAAGAAAAATGGCAGTCAAATAGCAGGGGGAAAAGATCATATCGTCACATCAATAAAGTCTAACAAAATTATGTGGCAATGAGTGGAAACATTAGCAGACATCAGATCCATCATGGGCAATAAATTACTTGAGGAAATCTAATTCCCAGATACAGCCAAGTCAATGGTGAGGCTTCACACTGTAGCAAAATCCTTTTTTCATTTTCACTTGGCTCATACAACGTACTTGACAGATAGAGCAGCACATGGATCACTTCTATGCAACCTGCTGAAACAAGGACATGACTTAGATCATGATTTGATTTCAGACTGTGACAGCTTAGAGCAGCAGATGTTTGAAATGCAGTCAGATATCTGCCTTACAACAACAACCAAGAAAGAACATACAATGCTTATGCTCTACACTTGTAGAAAAAAAATATCGGTAGTTTACAGAATAGGAACCTTTAACTAGGTAGCATAATCTGGCACTGCTTTAAAATATCTTAATTTAAAATATTCACAGGATGATTTCCCTCAGGTTTGAAAACAGACAGCTGGTTAAAATCTAGGCAATTCTATTGATTTGACAGGAGCCAGAACAGTAAAAGAAAGCAGAGAACTTGAAGGGCAGGGCAAAGAGAAGAAAATCTTATTTTCTCATTAAAATGCGTGACTTTTCACTTTCCTACAATCTATGAGTTATCTGAAGGCAATGTCCTTATTGTACTTACTAACAACGATGGTGGATTTTAACACAGAAGCATAAATTCAGTGAAATAAAAAGGTTTATTCATTTGCTTGTTTTCACTGTTCAAAACAGATAAGCCTTTATATTTTATGAAATTTCTGGGTTTTCACTTTACTTCCCCAGCATGAGTTAACGAGCTCTCAAAACATCTCTCGGTGAGCCAAACAGGATCTCCATTCACCCGACAGAGAAACCACTGCAAGAAAAAAAGATACCAAACATTCTGAGGTAAGTGGTATCAGAAATAAGAAAGTCTTCATTTTAATTCTAATACAGTCATTAGTAGTAGGAAGATGAGAAATCCTGCACACAGGCTTGCTTGCACTTGGTATTAATAGACCTACAGTGGTTTATGTCTCTCTGTTACGTTTTCAGGTTTTGAGCCCGAAGGAAAGTTCACTGTAGCGCAGGGGAGATTTTAAACAACTTGTGAATGCAGCAGGTTTCACCCTGGTACCACAAGAACCAAGGGGAAGAGAAGCGAAAGAATAGAGACCTAACATCTCTTAATAACTTTAGGTCCTAATTCAGCAAAGCATTTAAATGCATGCTTGCATCCCTTCATCTTTACCAGAAAGACTGTATCACCTTGCCTATTTATCTCCTTTCTGATCTTTGGCTAATTCTTCAGACACCACAGCTAAATGGTAATACATAAACAGTAACAGACTTCAGAAGATCTGAACCTCTGTCCTGAGTTTGTTTTCTGACTACACTTGGAGTATAACATTTAATCTAGGACATCTCACAGAGTAGTCTAAAATTGGAAGCTTTGCAGAAGTACAGACTTGAGGACAAAGCTAGAAGTGCAGAATAACTTGAAAACCAGGGGAAACACTCACATATCTCTTAGTATAGAGTTTTTTCAGTCATTGGTCTATTTTAGGGGGAAAAAAGGGATGTTTTCTCACATGTAAAATTTGTGCAATTTTTTTTCACTAAATAATTTTAAAGTAATTCTTCAAGATACTAATCAGTGTTTGAGCTATAAACTTCAAGTTATCAGCTATTTTGTTTATATTTATAGAATTGTGTGTCTATATATTATTTAGGTAGTCTACAGAGACCTCTAAAAAGGGTAAATACAGTCTGATTAACACTTCATTCCACTTTCAATGCAAGGTGAAGCACATGAAGAAAAGAAAAATCTACTGTTTCCGCCTGTGTGTAGGAGAATACTTGGAAATGGTTATGGGGTAGGAATTCCAAGAGCACTGAATGCTGAGCTAATCCAGTATTGGCTCAATGTGGATTTCATTACTGGGATAAATAAGAAACACTGTATGTTTTTTGGAAGTCCTTGCCCTATGCAGCATCAGGCATTCACCTTCCAGTGACCTCTGCATGGATAGAAGTCTTGTACTCAGATAAAATGGCTTTCGCATACAGACAGGTCTGTTTTGAAACAGGCCAAACAATCCAGCATGACCAAATGATACACTTAAGGATGTCTTTCAAGTTATTTCAATGCTCATTTCTGTTTTCAGTACATTCAAAGTCCAGCCCTTTAAAATTAGTCAACGTATGATTCTCAGGATCAAAGTCCATGCTTGACCAGGCCTCACAGAACTAAGAAATACCACTAAGCATATGGGAGGCATCAAGCAGGCAGAGCTGCGGCTAACTTTTTTTTTTTTTTTATTGTCAGTGCAGCACACTCTGTATCATCTGGTGAAACTCCATAGCTCAAGAGGCAGCAATCAACTTGGGTGTTTGCCGGAGCCCAGCCAAAGCACTCCAGAACAGCGTTCTCCTGAAAACTGGACATCTTCTGTCAGGTTTGCTCCGCGTACTAAAAGCTATGGGGATCTGAAAAGAAAACTTGAGCTCTTGAAAAAAGGAGTGTTTATTTTCAGCGCATGTAGGGATTATTTAAAAAGTCATGATTACAGCACTGTCGCAGCACACTGAGATCCTGGTCGAAGACCTCCAAGCAAGGACTTGAATCTGGGTCTCAGGGCTCCCTCCAGATTACATTAATCTAATCAAAATATCTTTTCTTCTGTGCTTCTATTTTCAGTAAAAATGTTTATTTTACTGTGAAGATAATCACACAATAACAAGGCTTCTCACAGAATATGTAGACTCCCTAACTTATTGGTAAGAAATTTGTTTAAAATACATTATGCGTCTGTAATTGCTCCCTTCCAATAAACAGAAAATGATGGAACTCATCTTTGCTACAGGCCCCATCTGAGCAAACCAATTCATTGAATACACAATTAGAAATCAACAGGAACTATTCAAAAGGTATTTCAGTGTTTTAATGAACACCAGATTATTCATAAATCCAGAGAACAATTACTTGTGGTGTTGCTTTCTTATACTCCCTTTGGATTCACTCACAATAGTTAAATCTAGTCTAAAAGAAAAAAAGAGTTTAACTTGAAAGGCAAAGACACCAAATAACACAGTAAATTCCAGGTGGTCTGAGTGCTAAAGGCTCACTTGCCTTAGAGGGACCTAAGTACACTATGGCTGAACCTGCTGTAATAAAAATTGAAGAAAATGAATAATCAGGGAGGAGTAAGTAGCTGTTTAAGTTCTCATTGCTGCCAAATAAATATCAGCTAGGGAGGACAGGTTAAGCCTCCTGTTGGGTATCTGTGTTACACTTAGGAAAACAAGTTTGCTAATATTTAACAAAAAGACCAGTAGGTCTTTTACTAATTGTTCTGTTCAAAAACTAACAAAAAGTCAAACATCTGATAGATTCCAAGTGATAAAACCTGGGAATTCAGTGAAACAGAAGGTTTTTTACAACAATTGCTTTGAAAAACGCAGTCTTCTTCCATCCTCTTTCCCTTCTCCAGTGATGGAATTACCAATACCTAACTGACAACATATTTTGAATTTGCAGCTAACTCTTATTGGATTTAGCAACACTTTAGAAGAAAAGATGCTTCAAAATGACAGTATTAGCTGCCTTATGATTTTTTTTTTTTAAATCATGCTTCCAACCCCAAGTAGGATGGTAATCGGGAAGGATAAAACAGAGAGATCCTTTAGGATGACTTCTTAGGGCACAAATATAAGGCCAGAGGGAGATCTGATGGAATCACATGACATTAGGAGCAGGTCTCACTAGGGAGGTCACAGCACACCAGAACATCCCCCAAACAACCACAGAGCAGGGGGACTAGGCATTTCTGGACAAGGTCTGGTGAATTTTGTTCACTAGAAAGTATCAGCTAATAGAAATCCCACCATATCCTTCCATGAAGGAGACAGTTACTCAAGATTATATCTGCTTAGTCCATTTTTAATATATGCTTCGGAGGATAGAGTAGCAGGAAAGAAGAGTAAGACAGATTTTTCATCATCCTTTGTTCCATTGTATTTTCCTCTCAGTTTAATCAGTTTTCCCTCCTCATAAAATTTTGCTTTTTCCTGCAGAAAACCATCAGTAGGCCATGGGTAGTCCATTTTTCATAGTCACTACCAGATGAAAATGTCCTACAGTTGCTTAGAACTGGGGACCATTATCAAGAATTGCTACACTCCAATTTGTTACACCACTAATTTATTTGATCATTCTTTTTTCCAGCATTATCCAACTCTTCAAAAACTGTCTGTCCTTCATATAACCTGGACTTCTTCTAATACTTACTCTTGAGCTGAAGAAAAGAATGAAAGCAGGCAAATGGTGAGATAGCATTCATCTCCTCCATCATCCTCACTTCTAGATCAAAAGTTTCCTCACTCCTGTTCTCCTAATATTACAGGCAAGGGTGAGCCAGATACTAAACCAGTTTCCAAGAAGATGTACAGAGGAAGAGTTTTACATAACTATCACAGTTCGGACGTTCCGTTTTAAAATAGCAAATGCTTTGCTGAGTTTCAGATCCCACAGAGGCGCAAACTCAGACGTGTATGTTATGACACCATTTTGATGAAGTTAACAAAAAGGTGAAAGTAGTTAAGTCAACAAAATGGCCAGTATTTCTATATTCTACAAAAGTTAAGCTTTAACAGAGTCTTGGACCTTTGACTTTTGTAGTTGGTTCACCCCAAAGCTGATATCTTTGTTTCAGAAAAAATATAAAAATACAACATTCAATACTAAGAGTTCTTAGTATTATAGCAAGGTCTGTGCCAAAATTATAAAAGTTTTTATTCTCATGAGAACACGCACACCTTCTCTATGATTGTAGCTTGCTGGCTTCTCTTTTGCTTGTCTGTTTTAGAAGGAGCTCCGAAGGCTTCATAATCAACAGGAAGGAGAAGTTTTACATAGTTTTGGTGCAAGTTCAAAAATTGCTCTTGATTTACTCAAAAGCACATACACCTCCAAAAAGATTGTATCTAGAGCGATTTCAGTACTGAGTATCTTCCATGCACAGCTCTTGTACAGGAATGTAATTTATTCTACCTACATACGTGGGGCAATGCTTCCTATGCAGAGCAATGATTCCAGCGCTTCTGTACCTTGTCACCTCTATGATAAAATTAGTAACCAGGAACATTAACAAACCATTTGGCCAGTCTGAACTAGTTTTTACTGAAGATGAATTGCAGTAGCTTTCAACCTGGCAAAGACTGATGCAGCCTCAGCTACACTGTCAGAGAAATTCAGGGACTGGCACTGGAAATAGAGAAGCCAGAGGAGGGAATTTCACTAAAAAATAAACATTAAGATTTCAATTCCCTTCAAGGAAAATACAGCAACACAAGTAACAAGATTTGATTAAGGGTACTACCATCAATGGACTGTAATCAATGGACTGTAATCAAACAATAGGTAAATGCTGGATGGATATAATCACTCTGACCAAATTTTGCCATGATTGCGAGATGCTGATTTCTTATGGTTAACACTTACAGTTAGCCTCCTGGATTTGACTGTGCCTGGCTTTACGCAGAAGTAGGGTCCTGTCCCTCCCTTCTGAAGGAGGATACAACTTCAGTCCCGCGCATGCAATGCCATATTTCACATCAATGATCCTATACACAGATGCCCTCAGCCCTCAATTTAGACAAGGTAAGCCTGATGCTGAGCAGCAGCATGGATGGAGCATATTTACTCCAAGATTTCTGTCAGGCAGCTGCCACTCTCACATTCCCAGCTGCCTTTTTTTTTTTTTTTTTTTTTTAAATTTTTTTTGTGACTGCTCTTTCCGCAGAACACTCGCAGTATCCTCCTGTGTCCCTTTTTACTTGCTGGGCAAAAGGCTGATAACCAGATAGTGTGTTTGCATGGACTGACAAGTCAGTCAGCTAGAACAGATTTTACTCTCTCAAAAGGGCCATTTTTCATTCCTTTTCTTTCCTCAGCCGCCAGTTTTCTGGAAGTTATAGAAAATTATTTATCCTTGAAACTTTTACTTCCCCATCAAATGTGGTTGTCTTTGTAAGATGCAGTTATAGTCACTATATACGAATGTGAATACAGCCAGAATTATCAATTTCTCCACCACCAGTCACATCACACACAGCCTCGGTCTCTCCTACCCCCATAATTTTTTAGAAGCTACCTCCTTGCAAACATTAGGACTGCAGACATTAGAAGGGACTCACAAAGACCACAGGCTACAGGTTCAGTCTGCCTCAGTCTTATAGAGCTGGGGGAACAGAACATCTCCAGATAATCAGGGCACTGGTTGAATACGAACAAGCCAGACATTATGAAACACTGCACTGAGTTTTCCTACAAAAATATATGTTTTTCTCTTGTTCTTCTAATCTGGTTATTTTCCCAAGACATGGAAAAAAGGATTACCAAAGGGTTGCAGAGCCATCAGAGAGGTTCAGAACTAAATTCCCAAGTATTGGTAAAAAGACAAAAAAAATTAGCAGCAATGAGGCAGCTCCCCTCTACTCTCCTTCTTTCCTCACACCCCCCAGTGAAATGCTGGCATCCTGCTGAAGTGCCACTTTAGCACACCAGATTTCAACTGTTGTTCTCATAGATAATGTCATCTTCAAAGCACTAAAAAGTGTAAAACTTGACGCATACGACTAAAACCATACAGGCACCTCTTCTTCTCCAAGTAAGGCAGCGCAGTAAAATTCTGCCATAACAAGCAGTAAAGAAAATATTTTACTTCCAAACCCTTCCTCACCAAGTACCCACATCATAGATAAAACAAACATAATGAAAGGGAATGAATTATCAAGTGACATCCCATCAGTATGTTCACTGTACTTTTAACAAAAATATGGACAAAGATCAAAAGGGTTATAGAAGCACATTCAGATTTTATCAGAACAATCTCTAGAACACTATTTAATCCAAATCTCCACGCCGCCATTTAGCACTGCCCTGTAATCCTATAGAACAGTGCCCACTTTATGTTCAGAATATCCATATTTAGAAAGAAGGTTTTATTACGAAACGTACGTTTAAAAAGAAAAAACAAGATTTTTTTTTTCCAGTGTCCTACATAGACAGTTGAATCATTCATATTTAAAGAAGAGCCATGGATTTTGCTTTTTTTTTTTTTTTAATTATATCTATAGAACTTGCAACTGGTAGTCTACAAAGAGAGACGTTGTCAACATACGATAGGACACATCCCCCAAAATACTACTAGCACTTTGGAGCTAAAACAGGTAGCACAGGAAATCATTGTGGAAACCTGATGACAACTTTGTTGTTTCAACACTTTGACTAGAATTTCAGCTACTAATGATGGAAGGATAAGAAAGAGAACACTGATCTGGATTTTAAAGTTAATGGTGATAACATCTTGCGGCTGAAATTGCACCGTGGACTAAGCTGGTATTCTCTTCTTGTCCTATAATGCTAAACCAAAGCAAACAAACAAAAAGATTTCTCATTTACATGGCAATAAGACCATCTGCTACCCAAGTAATAACCCAAAATAAAACAGTCCTTCAGGCACTGCACTGGCTGGAGCAGCGCATGTGCAATGCGCACACTGACATAATTCACCCACTGCTAGGAGAGAGGCTGCCTTATGTAAGGGCCTGCCGTTCTCTTTTTTTATTTTTTTTTCTTGCTGGCTATGCAGTTTCTTCAGTGCTCCCAAAGGCTGTTTCATTTTTCATACTATCTTTAACCGGAGACAATCTTGTGAGAAAAGTACAAGTCTTTAAGGCTAACGTTACAATCCAAGCAGAAGAGCAAGTCACACAAACAGAAAGGATTTTCAAAACTTCAACTCATTTTAAATGACACTTACATTCATTTCTGCAGTTTTTCTGCCATAAGCAAATGAACAATCTCATTCTTCATTCCACTGAACACCTCAGATCCCCTTTACAATCAATGAACACCTGGAGTCCAAATGAATACAGAATGAATCCCTAAGGCTGGACAGCAAAACAGGTCAGGAACCATCCCTGCTACAGAAGCAACTGTGGA
>JAAGAY010146998.1:0-35451 GCA_011801015.1 Ardeotis arabs | reverse complement strand
AGTAAAATCATGTGTTGTATTAGTGCGCGCAGACACATAGGTTAAACATTTCAATCTCTCCTAAGAATTGCCCAGGAAAACGTTATGTGAAATACCTCAAACCAATACTATAAACGCTAATAAAAATTTTAAGCTCTGTGAGGTAAGATCCTATTATCGAGTATCATTTGTAAAGTCCTATTGATTTAATATTATACCATGACGCACAAAAATACCAGACACTTTTAAAATGTAGAAAGCAAACTATAAAGATGCTTCATTAAAACCTCATCATTACGTGTTAGTAGTCCTGTCTGAAGCTGAAGTGAACTGGAAGAGAGAACTGCTGTGTAGAGGCTAGAAAAGAGGAATAAATGAAAGCAAGCTAATATCAGCTTGCTTTCAGGGCTCAGAAAGCTCTTACCAATAACTTATTCACAGCTGGGAATCTGTGATCCCTGCCTCTTGCTCTGTAAACTGGAAATAATCTTCAGATACTTTTCAAGAGTCTAGTGAGAATGAATTACTTAAGAGAAAGTTTCCTGTAAAAAATAGTATTGTTTCAAGTATTTGAAGATTTCTTTCTTTATGGGGTGGATTATTACTGCAGCTACTTTATGAAATTTAATAATATTAGATATAAATAATTTGAGATACTTTTAATAGCCAAATACCTGAATGCACTTTTCCTAGTCACTGAAAGAATCTCTTAGCAACTGTACCTATCATTAATGCACAAAATAAGCCCATACAGAATCATAGAATGGTTAGGGTTGGAAGGGACCTTCAAAGGTCATCTAGTCCAACCCCCACACAGCAACATTCTTATTTTCATCTCACAAATTTTAGTGATGACTGGTCATCGGACTTGCCCAGCACCAAAACTGCTAGAAAGTCTGTTGGAGATTAAGGGTAGGAGCTGCAGCAATGGTTACTCTTTATCAACTGAAAACAAAGAAACACAACTGACCCAAATACTGTAGAAAGAAAACAATTCCACCAGTTTTGAAGCTGACACAACTCCCCATATGCCTAACATTGCCCAATATTATATTTCAGAATATTAACACTAGGCCACTACACCATGGCAGTGACAGTATGAGCCCAAAGCCTGACACTGGATCCTGAGATTTTTTGCACACAGGCGTAACAAACACCTGCACTATATAATATAGTGCTAAAAAACTGTGAAAATTGATAGTATTGAATAATCTGCCAAAAGAGTTTTAATTCTTCCATACAATTGCTGCTCCTTTGATGTTGAATTCTTTAAGTGGCTTTTATATATATAAAAAAAAAGTTAACTCATATTTCTTTTTTATTTCAAGTTCCGTTGAAAAAGCCCTTAAAGCAGCATGTGTAATTTTCAAAGTATAGAGGCATCTAAAATTTGGAAGAAATAGCAACGAAGTAGCAACGGCTAAGTGGCTGCTACTGCGACTTTCACATTTTTAACACGTCTGCAGACACAATGCAATGAGTGTGTAAGAGATATGATACAACTCCATGCTTTTTATAGACACAGCTAACAGGATTAAAGGTGAAGACTGGACAGACTAGTGAAGTAAAGTCTTCCTTTTGCTTTCTCTCTTGAACTCAAACTGCCATCAGTGTTATTTTCTCTGCACACACAAATATGGAAAGCTGGCTAGCATTAGAAAATTACCACAGACAAGTCTGTTTGCTACCGTAGCTCTGTTAGCTGTCTGCCTCTGAACAGCGAGCCTCTGGTTCAGAGATGCCCGGACCAAGCTTTCAGCATGTTCTGACCCAAAGCCTGTGAAGGACAGGAGGACCTCAAGTTCCACAGCATTTGGATGTCATAGGTATTAGAGAAAAACATCTTTAAAAAAAATTATCATAGCCCAAAACATCCAGTCTCTTATCAGTAAAAAGGTAATACTTGCTTTTTTTAATTTAACGTGGCAAGTTATCAGTGCAAAGAAAGCCTGCTTTCTGTTGAAGAAAGTTGTTCACTTAGTTTTCACCAACTCTTCGTCCTCTGCTCGTACTGCTGAGATGATAACTACCTTGCCTTACTTTATCTTCTTCTACTGGACCCACATTACAAGGAGTTTTCCTCCCGCTTCCCGCTTTTTTAGCCAGAGTCTTTTCAATTTAGTTCAGTTCAGTTCTTCATATTTCCTAACCATTAAAGGCCCAGGCAGAGCACCTCATAAATTTATAGCTGCTGGCATCAAAAGTTATAAACAAGAGCATAAGTGGAAATGCTTGAGTCGTAGAGTCTTATTGCAACTTTCTTGAGCTCTAAGCCGTGTCCTGGGATATGCTGCATTTCGTGGAAGACTGCTGTCACTGAACCTTTTTGGGAGAACACGGCACCATGTTCATCAATCTCTAGCTGTTCTAGACAAGGCATCTCCAAAACTCCCAAGTCCAGTTTGATATTTTACTGCTGTGGAGGTTTGGGGTGTTTTTGCCCCAGAAATAACATGGGGCCGCCTGCCATGTGTGAGTTTGCAGCACGTGTATGACGCACGCTCCACATTCCAGCCATTGCTCACCCATACGTGTAAGCAGCATAAGTTCTCCTGACATTTCTGTACCTATGTCCTGGTAAGGATCAGGTTTGCACAGGGTATATAATGAGGGCAGGTGGGAAAGTGTGAACAATTTGCTCTGACTTACAAGTGGTAATTTAGACTGGGCCATTGTGACCTCCACATTCAGAAAAAAAAAGAAAAGATATTATAAAACAACCTCCTTTGATCACTTAGAGGTGCATTATACAAAATTTTATGCAATCTAGGTAAGAGCAGGTAGGGCATGATGTATTTCAAGTCACAGCCATACTGAATCTTACTGCACATTTATTACTAAAACAGTGGGAAGTTCTGGAGGAAAGTCAGCAGTCTTTATACAGCTAAAAGACAATGTGGAGAAAATACAGTTCTTAAACTTGTATGAAGGTTTGTCTCATACACTGAGCTTATTCTTAAAAACTTACAGGGCTGGAACTTCCACAACTTCTCTAAGTAACCTAAGTGCAGTGCTGACAATTTTCTCTGTTAAAGGGTTTTCCTAAAGCATAATCTAAATTTCCCTCAGTGCAACTGAAGTTGATTTCTTCTTGTCCTATCCATGAATGATAATAACAGTTTATTTGCAGATACCTCCTATGTATTTGAAGTTTATTATTGCATCTCCCTCTCAGTGTTCTCTTAAGTTATATATATTGCAATTTTCTAGAAGTAATTAGTTCTAAGAAAAAAGAATAATATTTTCCTGAAGAAGTTGACTTCCTATATGAAAACAAACAAACAAACAAACAAGAATATATTCTGTGTGTGTCTCTGACCATATAATAAATTCCTCTGTGAAAATTATACAAGTCAACATGTTATACTGTATCTCCCAGAAAACAACGTAAGATTTGGCTTTCCTTTGACCATATTGATTTCCTCTTCTATTACAAAAATTGCTCAAATCCCTAAAACAAAATCTCAAGACAGATAAAAGAAAAACATAAATTCATAAACACACAGCAGGAGTTAACTTTTCAGAAGCTCAGATAATAAAATTATTATCTACTAGTTTACATTGTCATTTACAATGACTTAAATTAAGGATCTCAAGATTATCCTTATCTACCATCCTCCTATTTTTCTGCTGAGTTCTCATTTATTTTTATTCCTTTCAGTGTCTATTTTGTACCTTATATATCCCTGCCCTATATATCTGGAACTTCCATGTTCCTCTTCTTTCCTTAAAAATTAATTCTCTCCAGCAATATTGACCACCTTCTTGTCTTCAGAATTTACCCTACGGTTGATCTGTATTCATCCACTTAATAAAAACTCAGTCATAAACTAAGAAAGGGCAGGGAATATATGTTTTAGACGACTTTTATGACATTCTAGTTCAAATTAGTTGTTCTAACACTGTATCTTTTACAAATAAGCCAAAAAACCCTCCCAACTTTTTCTGAAACTCTGATTAAGAGACACAGAATCATACAATCTTTAAGGTCCAATCTTTAGGTTGACAGTCCAACTGTCAACCTAACTTCACTATGCCTACTAAACCATGTCCTGAAGTGCCATGCAGATTTTGCTCCCAGATTGGCCACAGAGATGCACATTTTGTGGCTGGACTGGCCATAGGAGCTAGTAGAGGACTCCCAATAATATCTTTTATATCTGAATCATCAATTGTGCTTTACAGATAAATCATGTCTTTGTATTTTTCCCCATTGTAATAGCTGTCATAAACTGTACACATCCCTAGCAAAGAAGGCTGCCTCCTTTAATCATTTGCAAATTAAGTGTTTTGAAGAAGACCTTTATATCATTTATAGAATATTTCTGTAGAAATCTCAGCAAGATTCAAATCTCAATAAGCCTCAAAAGAGAAATAACTTTAGACTTCAGGGAACAGGAGACCTACTATCTAAAATATTCAAGGATTGCTGTATGCAATAGCAATTGCTAGTCACAAAGCAGAGAAAGTACCACACAGTAGCGCACAAGTGAGAGTTAAAGCATGTCTGCTCTTTCTCCAGTACACAACAGCAGCTCCCTGAGAAACAATAGAAGCTTACAGCTGCTCAGCTCTGAAACAGATTAGAAAGCAAACATGAAAGCTATGAACCAGATTCAGAAAGTCATTCTGTTTACTGAAAGTTCACAGATGTCTGTGATGGTAGAACAGAAAAACTATTCTCTTCCCCCTCCCTTCCTCCCTCTCACTCCTCTCAACCAAAAATAAAAAAAAAAGACATCAACATGGATCAGGGAATGTATCCAAAATGATACATTTCTACAATCAGCAGTCATGTTGGAGTCTTTCACAGTGGAGGCTGAAATAACTATATGCCCAAGATTAAGTGACATACTGTGTCATAAGTGATATACCTTTATGGCCCCCCCTGAGGTATGCCCAAAACATTAGTCTGGAACTTTGCTTAAGGTCAGAAAAGGAAACAGCTTTATGCAGGGCAAGAGCATACAGCAAGAAAAGTCTGGCACTAAACTTCATGAGGTAGGACTAGGGAATTTACTGCTCCACAGGGCTCTCTGTAAACAACTCCTCTATGATCTGTTAATTAATTATGAATTCTAACTTCCTTTACTATAATGACCCTGGTAACTAAGTATCCTGGAGGTACCCTAGTGATAAATCATGAGAGCAAGTCACCAAAACAAACTACAGAGAGATCCTGGTTCAGTTCAGCGATCAATCTGCAGATGATCTGGCCTTTTAGATGTACCACCACCTTCAAATTTTGAGCCTCTCTGTAAGCATTCTGCACTTTTTGCAGGAAAAAAAAAAAAAAAAAAAAAAAAAAGTTAATTGAGCTGTATCTCTCTGCAGAAAACACCTAGATCTTTGAAGATTAAAATGATGATGGGAGACACTAACCATATTCTGGGGGTGATACTCATACTCTGGAGTTCTGCAGATCTCTTGTGTGTGGAAAGGCATTTGCATTTGCACAGCAGAGGTAATCCACTGCAAGTTGCATGGTGCAGCATTTATCCAGGTCAGGTACAACTCAGTCACACATGGTTCCCACTGTTAATGGGTTTCTTTGGGTGAATAAGAACTGCACACACCAACAAAAGCCACCATAATCAGTACCTGTCTGCTTAACAGCTGAAGCAGAAGTTCAAAGGACTTCACCATCAAAGTGCATGATGTTCTTTCACTGAGGGTTGGTCTCCACTACCATCATCTCCTGCGGTCAACATATCACATCAAGAGCCTCACCCCTGCTTAGCTGTCCCCATTTTACTACACTAAAAACGAAACAAACCTCAAAACCCAGAGTTTCTTAAGGCGGAAAAATACTGTGTGATAAATTACCCATTAATAGCCTAAAACTCTATTTCCAGGAAGCCTGTTTAAAGGAAAATTCCTGACTTTCTGAGGCTAAAGCAGAGGTGTCATAACTCTGAAACAGAGCAATGAAAGAAGTACTGTCTCCAGGTGCAGCAGGAGCTGTACCTCATTTCATCTGCTGGGGAGACTGGTTAAAATCTTTGGTTGCAATCCAAAACTTTCTGGCAGCTAGCATCCTGTATTAAAATTTATAAACCACGAAAGGCCTTTTCTTACAAAAAAGTTAATTCAGGGTGGATAGGCTGAAAAGACTTGAAAGGGACAGTCATCAGAAGTGGTTATATGGAAAATTGGATGTAAGTAACACCTTTCACTCCATCAGAACATACTAAAAATATGGCAAATGTAATTTCAGTGAGAAAGGGAAACTGTAACGATTAAAAGATCTTTAAAAGAGCTGTGGAGAAGAGCCCCAAAATTGCCTGGCCTGTTGGGAGGCAGAAGTTTTACAAAGGATGTATTATCTTCTCCAGAAGAAACATATTGATAGCTCAGCTTCCTTCCAGCTGCAAAACTTACGTACTGTCCAGTCCATGACATCAGAGCACTGGTCAGAAACAGTGGGCATCCTCTGTGGTAGCTGCCCACCCAACAGGCAATATCAATAAAAGAGCAGTTGAGATCCATATCTGCCTCAGGCTGCCACTCTGTGATCAGCTGGCTTTATGAAACTAACTTTTGAAAAGCAAAGGCAATTAGCTTCCGATTCATTATGAGTTAACCTATTTTCTCTGCTGTAAGAACGCTGCAAACATAGCAACACTCAGGCTAGTGAAGGTCCCAGTGTGGCAATGAGGGGAATGCAATGCTCTTCTGCTGAATTACTACTGATTCATTTTCACCTGTAGTGGTTTGTTCCTTGCTGCTCTCTACTGTGAGACTGGCTATGGGAGTGCAGAAGTGGGAAGGAAGGTTTGAGGATTTTTGCTTGTTTGTTTTGGGTTTTTTTAAATACCAGTAAACACTCTCCACAACTACTATTAGCCTATTTCTGCATCATCATATACTCACTAAGAAATTATTTTATGCTGCTCCTCTGCTAAGGCACTGCAGCAAAACCAGGAATCCACTCATTTTTTTAGGCGAGACAGGGCACTGGTTATTTACCCAGGCAGGCTCTGCTGAAGCAAACATTTTTTACCAGTATGACTGCAGCCAGAGCTGGAATTAAAGAGACTTTAACTAAGTAAATCAGCATGAAATGCTGTGTGCCAAAAAATACCTTGACCCATCTCTTCTCATTGATTATGTAGTTTCAAAAAAGTTAGATAAATGGTACATTCATATTCAGCATGAATGTCAGAATCCAGGACTGTATAGAAGAAGGGAAAGCACCAAGAAATGCATATACTGGAGACCAGTGTTTTTAGGCAAGGGGTAACCTGAGCTGATTTTATTTGTAGGGTTTGCTAATTCTGGTGAATATCTGTCGATATTTTAATAGATTGTAACTTGTGCCTGGCAAGTTTCCATAGCATACCTTTATGCCTTAGGGATGACAAATTCAAAGGAAGAGTGTTACATAAAATTTAACTTTTAAGCTATATTACAAAGCCCTAAAATCCAGGAAGCTAAGTATTACAGTTTTTCTCCCCTTTCATATGTTTGTTTTACACCAACACAAACAGATCATTCTGCTCAATCTCAGATTGAGCAATCAATTTCAATGACAGAATTAAAGAACATGAGGTAAACAAAGGTCACAGAAATCTTCCTTCCTTTCTTTGTGTCCTGCCCAAGGTGCTAATACCATTTTGTGTTGGTGGATATTCTCAGTGACAAAGATGCCTTTTAGCTACATGTCATCTTTTATAGCTATTTTCTTCCCCCTAGAGCATTAATTCCATGATGAAACATTGCAAGTTCTCAGTCTTATAGCTAAACTTTGAAAGCCATCACAATCACCACCTATCTTTGTCTCCTTTAACTCCCACATATTGCAACTAAATGATCACTCCAGATACCCAGCCACCTGGCTATAAAGAGTAGCCACATTCAGAGGTTCATGAAATGAACAGTATTAACAGCCATTACAAAGATCCTGTGTAGCACTTCTTCAATTTTCCATTACCTGATGAGACCTAAAAGGTGATATGGTAGCTGGCAGGACACTAATCTATCAAACAAGCTGAGATTCACCAAATATCTTCTATAATAAAGCTTTTTTGTTTTAATTGGTCAAGCTTTAATAGTTCAACTTGAAACTTCCAAAAATGAACATCAGTCTTGGCCTTAATGTTGTGAGAAATTTCAAATTAAATTATTTGCAAGAAAAAAAAGAAACTTAAAAAGACATTTTGTCTATGCTAAATATATTGTTATCACCACTTACACAAAAGCTGGGGAAAGCACTCTTGCTGACAATTACCTGCCTTTGCTAATGGAATAAAAAAATGCTCAGACTCCATCAAGTTCTAAAGCTCTTACATCAGAGGTTTCACTGCGTCTTTTCATAGCTACATGCAAGCTGCATGAAGCTTGCTTTCCTGGAGGCCATCGAGTCAAGGGAGGACCCTCCTTGCAGATGCAGGGAGTCTGGGCAGGATTTACCTTGCAGATGCTTCTCCCACCTTCAAGAGCCTGCAGTGGCACTAGCAGATGCACCCCTGCACACTGACATCTTTTTCTCTTGTGCTTTCACTTTTCTCTATGGCACCCTTCAGGTAGTCTAAAATCAGTAAAGAACCTGTTTAAACTGAGCAGAGTGAGTAACACAAAGAAGGATGCTCTCAATGGGAAGAAACAAAAGTACTGAGAATCAAGTCCTTGTGAACAAGCTCCTGTTTACCATTCAAGAGGGTCCCAAGAAAAGTAGCATGTGACCAGATGTTAGGACAGTCCATAAGAACTAGGGGAGAAACTCCGAGGCTGCACATGTGCCATTTTTCAACTTCTCACTGCTTTTCTTGGAAAGGAGTGTTCCTTAAGGTAGGCCAGGAGTAAAATAACAGCTGCATCATTCAGTAAAGACGAGCTAAGTTTTTATTTCATAGAAATGCTGCAGGGAAACTGCTTTCAGAGGTCAGTTTGGGCATCTGATGAGCACAATGACCCAAAGGACACAAAGTTGGATTGCAGTCCCTGTAACTGAAACACTATTTCCCTACCTTAACCTGCAGGCTAAGGAAAACCATGTAAGATTTAAAGTGCTCAGCCTTCGGGCCAACTGGCTGAGCAAAAAGAGCGCTTCCTTTGGCCAGCTGTAGCTTTTCGCAGACAGAAGTTTCTTTTCATAGAAATTTTATCAACATGTAATGCTGGATAAGTCTGCAGTTTGAGTAAACAATAAAGTACACCAGTGTTACAGAAGTTGGCTAAATAAAAGAGTCTGGCATTACTGATTCATTAATATTCCACTGCTGAAACAGTGTGTTTCAGCCTGTAAATGCTGAGGAATTCGGTTGGGTTTTTTTTTTTTTTTTAGGAAAAAAAATATTATTAGTGCTATACTGTCTGCCTAGAAGCCTCACCTCCCTACCACATTGTATCACTTACACAATTGCAGTCCTACCTCTTAAACCCCTGATTTTATGCAACCACCAGAGTTTTCTCTTTTTTTTCTCTTGCAGAAAGTGTGAGGTAGTCTTTCATTAGACTTTGAAGAACTCCAGTAGTCAGCATTATTAAACTAAAGTCCAGAATGAAAGCTTTGTGTTAACAGAATGGGTTAATAGCTTAAACTAACTCACAAGTGTCTAAAGCCAGGTATTTTTTTCCCAGCCAGTACAGAAGTAACAAACCAATACTCAATCTGCCTACTCGAGCTCAGCAGTTGTATCATTTCTTTGCCAAAATGCACACATTGTGCTCTCCTGTTGTCACCTGCTCCAAATTAAAATTCAGTTACAGTGCACACCTGCAGGCTACTGAAGTGGAGGCTTTAAGCCTTTGCTAAGTCCATGCTGTGGGATTCAGCACTAATTTTACGAGGAGGATTTTAAGCTCAAGACACCAGAACTGAAGTATCATAGAATCATAGAATGGTTTGGGTTGGAAGGGACCTTCAAAGGTCATCTAGTCCAACCCCCCCTGCAAGTATGATCCATTTAGGAAGGAACTTCCACACAGGTGGCCAGAACAGGTGCAAAGCAACTTTTGCTGAGAGTAGTCATGTTTCAGTGTGCTTCACCATCTGATAGCATTATGTGCAGCCAGAAGCATTTCTGACTGCTCTTTGAAAAGTCTTTGGGGAAAAGTTTTGCCTGCTGTTCGTACTCACTTGTGAACTTCTGAAGTGCCTGAACATTCAGATGAAAACAACTGTGCTGCTATGTTATAGGAGTGGGAACCCTTCAGAAGCTGAAGAGAAGAGTGGTAATCCTCTGAACAACTCACACAGGACACCAGCTGCATGCACTGGTAACCAGGCCTAGTTTCTTAGTGAAGCAGGTGGTAAGAGCAAGCACTGCCCGCAGGAGAGCCTCAGTGCTCTCCTAGAAAACTTGTCCAGCAAAAAGGAAGACAGGTGAAGAGTTTGTACCCTTACCTTTCCCGCTTCCCCCATGTAGTTGGCCCAATCACTAACTGGATTTCTTATCCTGAGAACACAAAAGGGGCTGACGGTGTTTAGCCAGTACGGTCTGCTTGCACCTGTACCTTCCCTGTGCTTCTGCATAAGGGGCGCTTTAGGCTATCTCTAACTCTGCATTGTTAAAATGCAAAGAAACAGGAAAAAAAAATGTTAGGAATCTTGCTGTGCTGTACAGCTGACCACAGTGAGCATCCCGGGTTATGCAGTAGTATAACACTTAATAAAACCTTATAAATAGGAAACAGCAGGATTAAGAAACATTATAGCTATGCAGTGTAAGAAAACAACATTCCCCAGGAGCCAGATCTTTTGCACTTCTTGATATATTTTCAAGCTAAATTGTTACCTATTTTTGGTGCATAAAAAAAGTAAACATAACATGGCTTAGAATAAGTTTGTTGTATTTACGTTAATGAAAGATCAGATCTGGATTCCTGAGTGTCTAGTGACTCTGCTTCTGGGACAGGGAAACATGAGAAGAGCAGTCTTGTTATGAAACAAACTCTCCTCTCACCTCAAAAGCCCTCTCCTCTCTTCCCCTGACCTATCTTCATCTGCTCACTTCTTCTATTTACAGAACTCCATTAACGTAACTCGCTCTAATTTGATCACAAGTTTTTGGGCTCCATACAGAATCCACCTGGCCGATTTCCATGGCCTCTACCCCATGGAAGGACACAGCGGAGGATCAAAATGGTCCCTTCTCACTTCACACAGCTGGTGGAAGCTTCTGTTATAGGCCTTTTTTTCTTTTAAACTCTGTAGTATCTTTGGGATCACAGATACAAGTCATACTCTTTTTCTCTTTCCTAGTTGAAGCAAAAGCTAGGTAAATAAAGCCCTACTGATACCCCTGTCTGGCTTTCCTCTCCTCCTCACCAGGATAGTCAGCAATTAGTACTATTACACTGGTTAAAGCTGGACACAAACACAGGGAAAATGAAGTTGCAGAACCTCTAAAACCCATAAATCTATCTCTAGTCATCTAAAAGATGTTTAGCCTAAGGTAGGCATCCTCCGTAGTCAACGGAAAGAAAAAGTGAGTGATGTCTACAGGACAGTTCAACCCCATGTTACAACGGAGGACAAATGGGAAGAAGTGTACACGGTGGTACTGCTCTCCTGACTAAAGGAGAAGATCAGCTTGGATTAAACACCTAGCTTTTCAAGGGCTACAGGCAGAGAAGACTAATCTCACCTTTTGTCCCCACTTTGAAAACGGTTACAACTATGTTTAGAAAACAGTCTGTCATCATCACAGAAACATTACGGCTTTCAGCATTGTTTAAATTATGTACGCTCTTGTCATGCCAGTCTTGTAACCCTGCTTCTTCTGCACCATCAGGGTAGACTATAACAAGGGAAAACAAAAAAACAGCCTATTTTCATCTCAAAACGTTAAGTAGTAGGTCTTTGATTTTGTAAGAAGATATGTGGATGGTATTTTCATCGTGATTCCTATCAATGTATCTCTCATGAATGTTGCTTGAAGAAATGGCATCAGCAGGAATCATGGATTAGACCTTGTCCTAAGGGTATGAAATATACAAGGACTGATCAGAAATCACAAATTATTTCCTCACTCTACCTACACAACACAGATGAGCATTGCAAAAGGGGTTATTCCTCTCAAAATATCTGACTTCCACTCTTTGGAAGGGCAGTTTTCACAAGCCAGAAAAAAAAAACACGCTCTTTGGAAAGTTAGGGCAATTTCACACAGCAATCTCATTTTCCAATTAGGCCATGTTGTTCTGTTTCTTGTGAGTCTGCTCAGCTGGTTTTATGGTCTCATAAAACAGTCCATTCCTCTCTCTCATTTGCTCTCTTTTTTTCTTTTTGTATTTTTAAAATAAATAGGCTGTTTCTAACTAACACTTTTGCTTTCATCTCAATAACTCACTGAAAAGTCATACATACATCTGGAAGTAGTATCATGTCTCTAGAAAATCATGATTGCTGTGACAAGATGAATAGTGAAGGACTAACTGCCATTTCTCCCAGTGCAAGAGGATGGAGACACTCAGCACAAGTATCGCACAGCAGTTTCAAATGAGAAACAACAGATTCTCACACTAATTACTTGTTGTGGAGTTAGTGTGCCACAGGATATTGTGGAGGCGATGGGATAAATGGACAGATAAAAAGGCACTGGTCAAAATTAGAAAGGATAGCTTCATTAGCAGCAATAGTGAAGATGTAACTTCTGGCAATGGGCTGCTGTCTGACTCTCTGAAGCTAAGAGGGTCTCATCAGAAAAGAATCCCACTTCATGTTCCCTGATTTTAGATGCTGCTGGTAGCCACCTGCAGCTGGGACACTGGCCGACCTCTAACTCCAGAATATTCATATGGAACCCCCTGCTTAATCACTTGTAATTCTTTATTTCTGCCACTAGAACACAGTGGAGATATTAATTACTTCTAGGTCTGTCCTACCTAACAGCATGGAAGATGTCTGTCTGTCAGGCTGTCTGGCTTCTCTCCCATCCTGCTTGCACCTGGAAACAATTGGAAGCTTTGCCATGACCTCACTCACCTTTCTCCCCGAGGGATTCAGTTTCGTGACTACTGCATTTTTTTACCTAAATTTTTCATCTGACACTATGGAAAATGAATCATGATTACCAGGAGCACAAGTCTCTATTCCCTGACCAATTCATATGATTCAGCGTGAGAATCAAAAATAGTTGTCACTGGAGCTAACCAGAGTTTTGAAACAAAACACTGGAATGCACTGGAGAATGATGGCTCATGAAAACAGAAGACTTCGATGGACACATTAGGATGTGCTACTTCCAAATAAAATTAACTGGGGAAGAAAGCAAAGCAATGCTTGTAACCCTACTGGAATGAAGCACTTCTATTTTTCATTTCAGTGCAGTTTTGCTTATTGCAACCCTCTTCAGGGGCACAAAATTATTGCAATGAAACTGAAAACCTTATGAAATGAGCCAGATTACAAATTTCTTTGCAAACTAATTTCAACCAGCTTACTTAGTCAAAGGCTTTGTTAGCTTCTGGAAACCTACTGACTGAACCAAAATATACTTATGGTGAAACAGAATCAACTCAATTTGACATAAAAAGATGATTTTACATGAAGCTGGGAGTAGCTATTTTTGGTTCTGTTTTAAATGCTAGTCTGTGTTGAACACAGCATATAGACTCAAGGCAGAGCATGAAGCTCTGAAAACAGATATAACTGTTGGGATTGGCACAAATTTGTTTTTTAGTATTTCTTCTTTCTTTTCTCCTTTTACTTCTGCACTACTAATTGTTGCTATTTTCCTTAAAAAATATGGTTTCTTAACGTCATGTTTTGGCCACAGTATCCACAGAGTACAGCCAAATCCTTCAATGCTTTGGTTTTGCTGTACTAGCTGTTTCAAATTTACTTTCAGTAGTAAACATGCCACAACGGGGAACATCACCATATATCAAGTAGGTGTGATCAGGCAGATCAGGTATCAGTAATGTTCCTAACGGAGATCTAGTGTCAGAGATCAAGCACGAAGGATCAAATGTCTGCATTGCCACCATCCAGAATCAAATGTCATGGATCAGGACTGTAACTGCAAGGAATGAAGTGTCACGTGTGGCGGAGCGGGGAGCAGATACCGTCCTGGACCTCAGTGGGGGGACTGTGTCTGCATAGCTTCACCACTGGGCGTCAAGGATTAACATAGCAAACGCAAAGGTGGTTAAATGGTTGTTGTCTTAGATGACCCCAATGCCTCTTTGCCAAACATTGATTTGGTTATATTGGCGTGTCTCTGGGCAAGCAGTACCTGCAACATTGCTTCTGCAGTTAAACATTTTAGACACTGGTCATCATGCATTTGACTTGCTGCTCAATCTATAAATACTTACATTTTTTTAAGGAATATGCACTGAATGCTTGTAGTGACAAGGGAACATCCTAAACTAGCACAGCAGTGCCCCTGAAGGGAGATGAAGGGACACAATTTCTTGAAATGATCAGATTTGAATCTGAAGGACTCGTCAGTGCCCTCAACTCCCCTTGAGCACATTATTACTAAGCCCAGTGCTTTCAGACATAGCTGAAACTGAGAACTGTGGTGGGACATGAAGAAAAGAAAAAGAATTGGAAAAAAAAAAAATCTAGGATTTTGTCTTTAATATTAAAAAAAAAAATTTATTCTCTTTTGGTTTACGTTTCTGTTTTTTTGAGGTCAACGGAAAATATCAGAGAACTAAGATCAAGTTGCTGCTCAGTACCCACCTGCTGTGCATCACCTTAAGCAAGTTGTGTACTGACTCAGTTTCTCCATTTTTCAAACAGGGAAAACGATACAGCAGTATCATCCAGAGGAGTCATAAGATGTTTTGAGAGCTTTGAGACTGGAAGGACACATCAGGCCATGAAAATGCAAAGAACTGTTATGCTGAAAGCTATCCACAGGAGCATCTTTAACTGTCACAGATGTAATTAGAGCTGGAGTGAAGCGGATATGCGCCACACTAACAGAAGGAACAATTATGCCTTTTTTGAGTAATGAAAATTAAAGTAAGCAATTTATTTTAACCTTTCCACTTTCTCAAGAGTGCTCACATGACTGGTTACTGGTTTCAAAAAAATAACCCATAGACACAAAGCCTCGAGTAACAGCTGAAGGGACATTTTGACTTCTCAAAATGGTCCAATTTGGATCTCAGGGACCTGTCAGCCTTCCACTCCTCTTAGGCACTGTGTCAGGTCACTGTTCAGAAGCATTTTATGCAAAGTTGTTGTTCTTGTAACCTGGGCATTTAGATGTGACAGAATGCCCACTGGCAGCATGCTCTCTGCCTCACGCTACCTCTACGCACATCACCTCTTAGGCTCTGGATGTACAAAGAAACTATCAAAGGAGAATTGTTGACTTAATCCACATGCTAACACTGTGTACATGAAGATTAAATAGGAGTTGCCAGTAGGCTCTAAATTCACACCATTTCAGTGCATTAACATGCACTCACTTGCCTGAACAGACTAATTCCCATCAAGGAAAAATTTCACTGGACTGGGGACAGCGAGGGAGCATTACATGCAGCAAGCAATTTATATGAACCTTGAATACCTTATTCCATTGTGAGGGACAAGGATTTACACATCTCAAATCAAATAGAGACTTAGAGGTGGGCTTTAATATGAATGAACAATGCAAACTGCTTTTTTGAGGTTCCTCAGGCTTTCAGGGTTCATTAGAAATTGTAGAGACAAAGTTAAAACTGATTGCAAAGTAAAAGGTTTTGGCCTGCTTCATTAGTGCTGCAGTCCCACGCACAGTACTAGGAGTTAGTCTGCGCAACCTCAGGATAGACTATTTGAGTACAATTGATTTAAAATGTAGTTTGTTTTTAAAACACTCAACAGAAGAATCTGTGCCAACAAAATATGAAGGTGAGAGAGACAGGTAGATTGAAAGAAAAATAAATAAAGATAATAAATACAGCCTTCCACCCTCCCTTCTCTTCCCACCCTACCTCCCCAATCTATAGGCAGATATAATAACAATTCAAAACACGAAACCTTGCAAATATCTTTAAACTGAAAAGTGTTTCAGTAGCTTGCATCCTGGCTTTTTTGATTAAAAGTGGGATAGATGAAAGTCTCTAAGGAAGGCATCAGTAGTGTCTTGTAGTGAAATTTTTCACTCCTTATCTAGACATTGATCCTCTGGAAGCACAAATCCTGGTTCTGCCCTACTTCATCTTCAGCTGGGAAATAAGATTGGTGGATGCAAGCAGCTTCAATTTTTTTAATGTTAATACGCAGAGCCAGAGATCTGTAGATTTTAAGACAGGATGAGCAGTTTATAATCATGTATTCTAATTAGCTTGCATTAGTCCCTAAAGATCATCTTGTGATTCTCAAGAATCCCTCAGAAAACAGCTCATTGTCAAGATGCCTACCACTGCTGAACCAAAAAAGGAAACACCATGGTCCTCAGGAAGCACTCCTGGAAAGTACTGACACAAGTAGGTTCATGGACAACACCCAAAACTACGGTCTGAAGCTACAACACATTTTGATAGTGCTTGGTATTAAGTCCTTGGTACATGAGCCATCTGTAAATCCCATCTATTATTGGCAGGGATAAAGGAACATGCCTGGAGCCATTTAAGGAGCAGAAACAATTGGAGAGAAGCAGACTTGTTATAGCTAACATTCATTATCACTGAACACCATATTTAGAAAGTCTCCTAAGCCCACAAGGCTCATTACCATCTGCAGGTACCTCAGTTCCCAGCTAGCTTTGACATAAATGGTTGATAAGCCAGAAGAGAGGAGCCAGCTACAGCCATTGCACCATTACATTTCATGTCACAGGTTTGAGTCTTTGTCACTCCAACACCTGCTGTGCTGCTGACAACTACAGTCTTTAAATTTTCAAGCTGCTGTGACACTACCAGCATCTCTTCAGCAGTCCACAGCCTCTCAGAGGGGCATGAAACCTGATGTCTGTGCTCCACTGCCCAGAGATTACTGGTGAAATCTTACAGGGTGAGCAGCACATGCCTGTCACTGCAGAACCAGACGTGGCTACGTCTATCTTCACCCCAACTCCACTGTGAGCTCTGCTTTTTTGTCAGCCTGGAAAATCAAACGAATGGGCTATTCTTATACATGTTTATTCCACAGCTGTTAGAAACATGCACTGAATTTCCAGCCATTTGCAGAGTTCACAAGGAGCAGGCTACTGAGAGATTCGCAGGAAGGTAACTGGCTCCTTGCCAGCATGGTACCCAACCTCCCTATCTCTTAGGACTTGAATATTCCCATTTACAAGCATAGGTGTCCCCTTGCAGTCCAGAGTAAGGAAAGCAAAAGTGTGGTCAAGAATGGCAACATTCCCATTTCTTTTACAAGGACAACAGGATCTTTCACTCCCAGGCTCTGTGGTCATAGCAAAGGTACGGAAAGCCTCTCTAAAGGAAATGCAACAGCACCCAACTGATCCCTTTGAGAAGGATTTATGACAGAGCCAGCCCAAGCACAGTTTGCAGTAGAATGTTTCATGCTGTATCTTTCAGTGAGCTGCTCTGCTGTTTTGTTTAATTACTTAGTTTGCTTGCCAAATTTTAGCCTGTCTCAAGCAAGACAAGGTACTCCTCTCTGACAATCTCTCAAATACTATCCCAAAGAAAGTCCAGGAGAATTAAAGGCCTAATAAAATAATCAAAATGTGATTCAGAAAGTCAGCAAACAAGACTTCTCTTGCAAATTCTAAAACCTGATCTTCATGTGTGTTTTTTCTGTTTCTCTATCTAGATATTCCCAGGAAAACACAACATCCATTATAAGCTCGTTGGCAACATAGAATATGTCCACTGAAATCATGCACATGAGAATTTACATTCACAGCAGCTGGCTGAAGTCTGATGATTTCTGACCCCTTGCATGTCTACTACAGAGCACATTTACTTGGTATATGAAGTGTAAAACAATGAAAATCATCTGGGAAAGGCAAGTGATGCCTGCATCATATTAACCTCCCCAAAGTTCCTCCTCACCTATAATACCACAAACGACCTGACATCTTGACTGCTCTTTGTAGAATCCAGCTCTATTTTCATTCCTGAAGATGGCTCTCTATTTTCTACAGAGAAAGGTCAGTAATGCTAAGAAATGTAAGTAAAGAATGCCAGTCACTTGACAGCAACCAGGCTAACCTGTGCTGCCAACAGTACAGAAGTCAGCGCAGGCAAAGACAAGTATTCTTCCACTAAAAATTACTATGAAGGACTCTAAAGTATAAAGGTCTATTCTGCCTTGTAGAACACAGAAATATCTTTCTTCCATCCCTAATGCCATATTCCAGCATCATCAATTCCAAAAATTTACTTTTCATACTATTTGTGGGGTCTGGGCTAGCCACACAGCTAAACCATTACAGAATCAACCCTTAACATAGAACAGTGAAGAAGCCAGCTTAAGAAAAATGGAAAAAGTCCTCAATTAACAACATATGAGAGACTTTGTAAATCCATGGCAAAGCCAGAAAGGCAGACGTGGAAGAAGCTTAAAGAAATTGTGAGCGTTGAGGAGACTACAGAAAATAAGATTTCTGAGAGGAGGAAGACCAGAACTGACCTCACACTGTTATACCAGGAAACACATAATTGGCAAACCTCATACAGCTCACGTACTGTACAGCTTCACTATGACTATTGTCAATTATTGTCAATCCAAAAAGCAAGAGCCTGAGAGGAGAAAGAGCAGAGAGAAGGAAAATCCAAGATTTTTTTTAAAAAGCAACAGAAACAAGGCACAAAACATTGTAAATAAATCTGAATTCAATATGCTTTACAGGACTGAAACCTGCATCACCTACACCCTCTGAGGAATGCCTTTCAGACAAAATTGGGATATTGGCTATGTCATTCTTCCAAAACGGTTTTTCACCACTGGAGGTCACTATAAACTGTAGTTGCTCTTTATCAGTCCCTCAAAAAAAAAAAAAAAAAAAAAAAAAAAAAACCACTGTACGCAAGGTATGTAGAGTCCACGTTTTGGGGTGAGACAGAACTGAAATATCCCTTGCAGAGTATTTGAAAAACACCTGTAGCTAATTGGTGAGGACTTTTCTTGGCTGGAGACAGACTTATTCTTGTTTCAACTTATTCCAAACAGAGCAATTGGCAGACTGCTGAGAGTTTAGACGTGTGCCTGCGTATACATAGAGACCAGTTTTGTTTTTGTCAGCCTGCCTGTCTTACTGGTCTTGCAGACACTCTTCCTGAACACCACACCAGCAAGCTAACAACAGGTAAGGTGATGGGGACACAATGGGAGATGTACTATTGCAACTCATTAAAAAAATCACAAGTTTTCTTTTAGAAAATGAATGTAGGGTTATCTGCATTAGGATCTCTAAAAAAAAAAAAAAAAAAAAAAAGACAAATGTTTGGCAGCAGTTCCAATAAAAATGTAAGCCTGCTAGGTTTGAAGGTTTACATCCTATGTAATCCATAGATCACAGTTCATCTGAATGTAATTTTCTTCTCTCTTTTCATTGCATTCAGATGATCATTATTGGGAACAATCTTTCAAACAATTCCTAGCCCACTCCATTCAATCAGATAGCAGTGCATATAAACTATATACGTTACAGATTTTAAACTGATGCTCAGGCAGTAAAGGGATGTTAGTCCAAGTTCCTGTCTCCCATATTGTAGGAGTCCTACTGATAGAGTATCAGAAAGAACAGCTGATGCTCACAAAACCAAGATGCGGGGTCACTTTCAGGGAAAATAAGTATGAAAACATGGGAAAATAATAAAGATAAATGAGCCCAGCTAGTTCCCAACGGTTTAAAAGAAACCAAAAATCCAGCTTCATAAACCAAAGAATTTACATTTCAGGGATACAATTAAAACTCCCATTTGATAACAATTCTGACGATTAATGAGAGGCAGCTGGTAAAGTTTTATCTGAAATGTACATTTTATTTATGGAAATTTCACTTTTTGGTGGGGACAGGGAATCATTGTAATGCAGGTTTCTTTATTTTCTGCTCAGTGAAACACAGCAGACCAATTCTTGGCTTGTGTCAACCAGAATAACTGCAAAGGAGTTTGTCCTGGTCCGATCTAAAAGGAGAACTTCTGTCAAAGAAAAGCAATTTGGGTCTCTCACAATTTAAAAATAAATTAAAAAGCAGCCAGCTTTTCTTCGCTCCTCTGATTTATATTTAGTTTTCCTTTTATTCTTTTATACTTTAACCTGTTTCAATGAATCAGCAACAGAAGGCTTATCACACAATCCATGGTACAGCGAAATCCTAACAAAAAAAAAACCCAAATCCTGCAGAATAAAGCTTGAAAAATTCCTCTGATGTGATCAAAGTATTACACTAGTTAAGCAAAGGCTAGCTATGAAGAGAAGTTCACTGAACAATAACTTCAGTGTTCAGTTGAGTCATTCTCCTTTTGTTTTCACTTATACACAGAATATGAGCTCCTTGAAAGAGTGATTGTCTTTTTACTGGATGTATGCTCAGACAATCTCAATGTAAATAAATACATAATACCTAACCACCCTGATTTAACAAAGCGTTTCAGCACATGCTTAACTTCAAGCACGTGAATAGACTCACTGTAAATAATGTGTAATCCAAGACCACCTACATGGTGAAGCACCTCCAGCCATACCCTTTAGCAGGCCATTTTTGCTCACTGAAATGTAGAAAATCTCATCTTTCCACTGGAACAAACAGTACTTGCTTGTTTGCAATTATAATTGACCAAAGGATAGTAGAACTTTAAATGTCTTATGTAGTTCAGAAAGCTATGCTTTAGTTTCATCTAGTTCTTTCTAACACTGAATGACTCATTTGGACTACAGTGAAGTACCAGAAAGACCAAAGGAAGCATGCATTTATAAGCTAAGAAGAAAAAAAAACAGGACAGATGCTGAACAATGGATAAGTAGATGCTCCAAAGCAATGTTTTGGGTTGGTTTGGTTTTTTTTTTTTTCTACAAAATGTTTATTTGTCATAAACCTCAGTGTTTCATTTGACACACAAATTAATTCCCATTCCAAATTCATGCTGATAAAATTTGTATATAACACGACAAGCACGCACTTTTCTTCTTGACCTTCCTTGCATTGATGGGTCCCTATAAATTATAATGATTTCCAAACTAAAACATGAAATGCAGTTTCTAAAGTCAAATCTAAGTGAAAGATAATCTGGGGGTTTTATTTTTAGGAATCTAATTTTTTCTTTGCTGTCTGCTGAAGATTTTGGAAAATCGTTCATAGTTCCAGAACAGCATACATTTAAGAGTATGATTCCAGATGCAGGAGATCGTGGGAACTATGGGAGACTTGGCAAATCTGGAAATAGACCTTAAATTATTATTGCCCACCCATATTCTTTCAGTTAAGCATTCCACTGATTTTGGAACCCAGAGATAGCTAAGAAGCCAATTTTCTCTACCACAGTAACATGATGCTGAAATGGAGATGACTGAAGAATTTGTGGGGAAAAAAAACAAACATCTCCCACACACTTGGCAAATGTTAGCTAATAACATGAAGGCTTTCATACAACGTGTGTCAGAGAATACAATTGCAGATACAAGAAATGGGCGTGATATGGAAGACATTTCTATCATTGCAAGGGGGTCACAGTGCAAGTAGCGGTATGCCCTCAGGCCTCACCCTGGAAGTCAGAGAGTCTGGCTTATGGCCCTGCTTCTGTCACAGATCTGCTGGGTGACCTTGGGTGCTTCTTTTCATTTCTCCGAGCCCCTCCTTCTCCATACAGTTCTATAACAGCCTGCCTACTTAGACTGTCAAAGTCTTTGATGTGAAAACAGTCACTCACTTACAGTGTCCATAAATAGCCCCTAATGCAGTGAAACTTTGTATTGCCTGAGGACATAAGGAGCAAATGCTCATCCTGAGCTGGCCTCCTGCACTATCTATCCATGCATGAAATTACTGCTAATGAAGCAGGTGGACCATGTACAGCACAGTCATGAGCCAGGAAGAGTGCAAAGAGGCATCACACAAGATTTCTTTAGAAGTCCCATACTAGCCGTCACAAACATTTTGAATCAATCTGTTGGCAATTGGTGGCAGCCAGAAAATACTTCATAGGGATTCTTTAAGAAGTTCATTAAATAAAATCTGTTTGACTTGTTAGGAATTCCAACCATGAATTCATAGAAACATAGAATAGTTTGGGCTGCAAGGGACCTTCAAAGGTCATCTAGTCCAACCCCCCTGCAAGGAGCAGGGACATCTCCAACTACAGCAGGTTGCTCGGAGCCCCATCCAACATGGTGTTAAATGTTTCCAGGGATGGGGCATCAACAACCTCTCTGGGCAACCTGTTCCAGTATTCCACCACCGTCCTTGCAAAAACTTTTTTCCTAATGTCTAATCTGCATCTGCTTCCTCCTATGTTAAAACCATTACCCCTCATCCTGTCACAACATGCTCTGCTGAAATGTTTCTCCCCATCTTTCCAATAAGCCCCCTTTAGGTACTGGAAGATCACTATAAGGGCTTCCTGGAGCTTCTCCAGGCTGAAGACCCCCACTTTCTCAGCCTGTCCTGTCCTCACAGGAAAGGTGCTCCAGCCCTCTGATCAGCTTCGTGGCCCTCCTCTGGACTCTCTCCAACAGGTCCATGTCCTTCTTATGCTGGGGGCTCCAGAACTGAATGCAGTACTCCAGGTGGGGTCTCACGAGAGCAGAGTAGAGGGGGAGAATCACCTCCCTGGACCTGCTGGTCACACTTCCTTTGATGCAGCCCAGGAAGCAGTTGGCTTTCTGGGCTGCAAGCACATATTGCCAGCTCACGTTGAGCTTCTTGTCCGCCATCACTCCCAAGTCCTTCTCCTCAGAGCTATTCTCAATCCACTCTCCATCCAGTCTGTATTTGTGCTTGGGATTGCCCTGACCCATGTGCAGGACCTTGCACTTGGCCTGGTTGAATTTCATGAGGTTTGTACGGGTTCACCTCTCCAGCCTGCCAAGGTCCCTCTGGATGGTAACCCTTCCCTCCAGCATGTCAACCACATCACACAGCTTGGTGTCGTTGGTGAACTTGCTGAGAGCGCGCTCTATCCCACTCTCCATGTCACCAACAAAGATGTTAAACACTCCGGTCTCAATATGGACCCCTGAGGAACGCCATTCATCACCAGTCTCCACCTGGACATTGAGCTGTTGACCACAACTCTTTGAGTGCAGCCATCCAGCCAATTCCTTATCCACCAAGTGGTCCATCCGTCAAATCCATGTCTCTCCAGTTTAAAGATGAGGATGTCATGCGGGACAGTGCCAAATGCTTTGCACAAGTCCAGGCAGACTCCATCTTCAACTACAGTCACTATTTAAGGTCAACTAGACAGGCTCATAACTAGATAGAGACATAGCTGAAATTAAACTTATCTGCCCATATATCTGCTCCATCACTGTTTAGTCCAGGCACAGAGTTAGAGAGATCTTGTGTACCAGTATGCCAGCTTAGTTAGCCTTGAAGACAGGATACTATGGAAAAATACTCTCTTTTCTCTTTTTAGTATCAGTAACAAATTCCTTTATCTGTATTATAAAAACATCCTGTGCTCTCTTTAGGTCTTATTATAGAGCCCCATTTTAATTTCTCTCAGGAATTTCATTTACAAATGTCAATCAAGCACTTAGAAGTACTTGACTACACAGTACTTAAAAAAAAAATCTTCCCTTATATACGACACAATGCATGCCTAACAAACAGTTATCTTTTCAATATAAGCAATTAAGGGTTTTGTTTAACTCAGGAGTAAAAAATAAACCATTTTCATCAAACACAGAAGGACCAAACACCAGGAATTACGTTGGATTGTCCATAGAAGGGGAAAAATTAAGATTCTACACTCCTCAAAATATTGATTACATGTGAGCTTTCCATTCAAGGTGACAGAAATGCGAACCTCTCCTAGGCAAGAGCCCTTGTTTGGAATCCTCACACTGCGCTCAGCACTGGAAATCACTTTTACTGCACCGTGACTTCTGCTAAACGTGTCCGCTAGACATTGCACAAGGGTGCCAGAAGAGAAAGGTCACATGGACAGTCTGGATGTATGTCCCTGCACATCCGTGTACATTACAAATTGGCTGGGTAGGTAATCCGTAATGTGACACCTTTGAATGATTATGGGCAAAATAATTATTTGCTAAGCCATGTACCTAAGGTCAAAGAGGAGTTTTTAAGGGAAGGAGGTATTTTTCTAAACAGACAAGATTCAATAGCTTTTACACTGAAATAAATATCTATGCCTTTACTGTATCAAAATTGATCTGATTTTCATATGTTTTAACAGTCATATTCTAAAGGTTATGACAAACATCTGACCACGGTATTCATAGGATCTAAATAAAAGTCAAGCAGAATGAACTGGAGGAGGAAGGAGTAAGTTGCACGTAAATGAACACCAGAAAAATAAAATAAAAAAACCAACATCTAGAAGCTGCTGCAGATTTTTGAAATTTTGGATCCTGGACCAAATGGTGTGCAGGACCTCTACAAAGTAATCAGCATTCAAAAAATGGCTGTGATCCAGTAGGCTAAGAGTTCAGAGGCATGCCTCCCCTCAGATTTCAGTTTATAGCTATGCAAAGAGGATACTAGACAGAGAGTCAGCAATTTCATTTCCATATTACAGATAACTCTGTATGGATGTCACCGGCTGAGAGCATGACCTGAGGAGACTCTTCATCCATCTCCGTACCTGTTTCTCATTTTACTTCTCCCTTCACCATTCAATTATTTCTGTTGGGTGGATCTGACCTGTACTGTGCCTCACACAAGTTCAGTTAGGGTCTCTGCTTGCTCACCATAATGCATATAATTACCATCAAAGGCCCTTCACAACCCACTGAACAGACACAGGCTTACCCAAAGTACAGTTACCTGTGACTGGCAGTATTATTCTGCTGTATTATCACATGCAGAAAGATAACAGATTTACTGAAAGTTATTTGTTATAGCTCTACATTTTCTTTCTTGATTAACGCTGCATTGAGGAAGGAGCATCATGACCAAAGGGTAGCACTGTTCCCTCACACTCCCTTAGGAAGCCAAACTCACATTTTCTCCAGAACCACAGAAAAGTGAGCAAGATACATAAAGCTCTTTAGATCCTATCCCCCTTTTCCCCTCACTTTGGGAGTTCAAGGAGAGTACCATTCTCAAATATGAACTCTACTAGAGACCATCAACTTGTCTGATCACACCAGCCATGTGACCAAACCTTCACAGGTCTGAGAGCCACAGGACACATACAGAAGAACAAGGGAGCTCTAGGAACAGTTTACTTGCAGTTGACAACAATACTTCTTAAAAAAGCGAGGGGGAAGGATGAGTCTGGAATAGACATGCCATGGGGTCCTGAGATGACACAGGAATCTTGGTCTCAGGCTGCTGTTGGCTCATTTCCTCCCAAAGCTAAGGACTCAGCTTATCCAGGAGCGTCTACATGAGCACAGCCCTACTGCTAGTCCCTGGCAAGGACACTTGCCCTGCTCTTGAAAAACTTGTGATTCCATGCCACCTTTTTATCTATGAGGACTTATAAGATAGCCTGGGAAACCTACACTTCATGAGAGACCTTTCAAATGAAAAGAAAAAAATGTAACTTACACACAGAGCAATCCAAACCCAAATGTCTGACAGAGGTTACCACTCTGAATTTCGAAAGTGAGTTCATGACGTGTGCCACAAAACTGGTAAAGAGCTCTGACAGTCACTGACTTAGCAAAATTCAGGAAAAAAAATACTTTCGTGCAGGTAAGGACTAGAAAGCAACCTTTGTTAGTCTTAACACAGGGTATTTAAAAATCTGTTTTCTTTGCAATGCAATAGATATAGTTTTCTTGCTAACAAATACCATTTAATACATTGGACCGAGGTCTTAAAACCTGAAAAATAAATTGACAGTAGCAAAACAGTAGCAGTGCAATAAAAACAGGACAGTGGAATGAAATTAACTTCTTTTTCCTTACAAACTACAATTCACTCAAGAAAAAATGCAACATCTCAGTGAGCTAGGCATAAACAAAAAAGTAGATCTTTTTTCAAGCTCATCTGTGCGTGCTGTAACAGCTTCAGACTGCGTTAGAGAGAAAATGAAAACCACCAAGCACAGACTTGATTTTCTTTTATTTGTTAGTGAATCTACAGAAATCACTTTCTATAAGGAATAGAGTCCTAGGATATCGTTTACATGTCTGTTAATTATCTTCTCTTTACCACTCTTGTTTGTCTTGCATGAAATGCACAATTCTACACTGTTAGCAGTGTCAGTAATTGAATGGACCGAAATTTATACTCAACAGAGCTGTGTATCAGGGACAACATTCTCCTTGACAGCATGGTACTGAACAGATAGTTCTTCATCTTCTATCAAGTTGCTTAAAGAATGGATTTAAAGATCATTACTTAAAGTGAACGTTAAAAAAAAAAAATCATCATTCAGTAACTGACACTACCAAATTAATCAACAACGTGGATAAAGATATTTGTAACATGTTTCTACTTTCTGAGTGTCCCCTTAGTTTTTCCTCTTTTTCCATTTATCCATGCATATATGTCATAGAAGTAGAATCATTATAAATGGAAATAGCATCAAAAACCTTAATAAAATCTGGTTGGTTTGCTTTTACTGAGAAAAATACTAGTACAGATTTCTGAAAGAACAATTTTTCTGACGGATTAGAGGACATTCATATAATGAGCTTCTTGGGCCATCGTGGAAGAGTATACAAAGAATTCGACACTTCTTTTATTTTTGCTTTGATTTCTTTATGAATCTTATTAACCTTGAGTGCTGATATGTGTAGTAACATTTCAGTTATTCTCCGTATCACTGTCCTGCAAGCTCATTGCACAATGTGTGAAAAATTCTGTTATATATTCACACTAGGTCATTGCTCTTTTGGCTAATAATACTAGAAGAACATGCAAGCGCGAGGCTGTAGACTCTTCAGATCTCCGATCTTTGACATGAAATAAGTTTTGAGATTCTGCAGGTGGATCTCTTCACAGAAAGAAAAGTAAAATGTCATTTGCAGCAAACTTGTTAAAATCCTAAACATTCTGGCAATCTACATCCTTGGAGCTACTTTAGAAAAGTGCCTTCCTTTTTGCCTTTCTAAATTGATTTATTTCTTTTAAGCAGTGTTTCCTGTTAAGAATTCTTCTAAAAGCTCTTGAGTTATAACATGATGGGTCATCACAGCATTGTATTACTTTTTCGGAAATCACAGCAAACGTACGTACTATCTTTGACTGCAACACCTAGTGATATAATAACTACTGATGCTACTTCTTTGGAAAGATAATGCTACATTCACTTGACAGCAACTGGAAATTAACCGGTATAAGCCTTACTGGGGATCTCCGAATCCCACAACAGGCTGGCAACTTTGCTGTCACGGTGGCCAAAGAAGACAACCTTGGGGCAGTCCCTTCTACAGCACCCAGTAGAGGTCACTAGAGGACGCCTCATGTTTTAACGGCACGACAAAGCACTCGGACAGCGAGGGGAGAGATGCACCTTCCTGAAAAGCACATCAGCTATCTAGGATTTACTGCCGGAGAGACTCTCCTAAAAGAAAGGAGTATGTGCCGCTCCATGAAAAAATAGACAAGTTTAACTGGCTACATCTGAACACAAGCAGCATTCATCCAGTTAAACAATATCTATACTGGTCAGTGAAATATATCTAACTTACTAAAAGTATATCTACTACCTGTGCATTTCCAGATGCAGGGATCTCTTTCTTTCTTCCATGGCTTAATACAGTCCACAAGGTGTGCCAGAGATACGAAGCTAAAAGGCAGAAACTACCTGCAATCCAAGCAGCATTTCTTTGCAGGGCTAGATCCATCCCTTTATTTTCAATCAACTGATTAAATTGGTTTTCCTGCTTTAGCAGATGCGATTTGGCAGGCACCCTCAAAACCCTCTCCAGCTCTGGAAGTACCACCTATCTAGACAAGATTTGGACACCCAGCAGGATCCCATCTCACACTTCAACACATTCCGTGAACCTATAAGGAAAAGAAGTGATGGCCTACTGACAAGCATGAAACAGGTGCAGGGATCTACAGGAGATGTGTACTGCACTGACTGGAAAAGCAATTACTCTGACATCCCAGAACTTTTCAAATGAAAGCAAATTGTTAGCGCAATCCCTTTGCAGTTAGCAGTTCAGGCCCCTGGTCATCTTTTATCCCTTTTAATAGGCAAGAAATGGAAAAAAAAAAATACCCAAAGAACAAAATTAAAGACAATCACTTCAAATGTGTCATGGTGCACATGCACAGAAAGGTCAGTTTGAAATGCCACAGCTTTGCTGTCTGCAGTCTTTTCTGTTCCTGTGCTTGCAGTCTGTCTACGTTGCTCCCATATCCAAACCACCACCACGCAGAAAGCAGGTCCTAGCTGTCTCCTCATCTCATATCCAGTGTTTGCTCATCTGCCAACCATCAAATCCTTGATCCAAAGGATGGAGGTGCCCGATCATTTCAACCACATGGATGTGAGACTTCCAATATCATCAAGTTAACTTATTTCCCCTAAAATTCCCAGAAACAGATAGGCTGCTTTTGCTGAATTTTCCCAAGCAATTCAATGTGATGAAAATTCTGGCTTGAGCACCCAACACCTGGGAAACTTTTAAACAACTGAAAACAGGATCTTAAAATTGGAAATGGTAAGCAACTTTAACAAAAAGTCCTGCTGCCAGCTCCATGATGAGCCCAGGGAAGCTGTCTTACTTCTAGAGACAGAAAACTAAAAACATGAGGAACAAAGTATGTCATGGTTTATTGTCTTATATATAAGGATATATATATATAAAGAATGTGAAGGATGATTACATAAGGTCTTAGGTCTATATATAAGCAAAGAATCCTTATATGTAAGATTATACATCTGTGCAACAGGTGCCCACAGTTAGAGAGCGCTAACGGTCATTGTGCAAGATGAAGCAGATGAAGAAGAAAAAGTGCCATTTCTTCTCTGCTTGTGTATTTATTTGTTCTGAGGTGAAAAAGCAAAGCACTTAAACCACTCTTTCTGGCTGTGGAGAAATATGAGTACCAGAAATCTCAAGTACTGAAAAGTCACAAATCAAACTACAAAAATCGTGACATGATTTGAAAAAAAAGTCAAGAGATTGCAAAATTATAATGACTGTTGCCCTTTCCTTAGTCAACCTCTGGCTTCTAAGACTTCAGAGCACTCTCAGGTCACATTTTGAGTTATTACATAGTTGTTACATTGAGGAGGGTGGGTTTAGTTGTGGGGTTTTTCTTCAGTTGGGAAACCTTGATATCCCTCTCTTTCTTTCTAAGAAAGATAGACACATGCTCTCACAACCATGGGAACTGGGAGCATTAAGCAAAACAAAGCCACCTGAAATCACAGAATCTCACACATTGCCATGAACTTGGGACCTGCAGAGTGCACGGCAGAAAGGATATTCTGTAAAGCTGCACCAGGCTGAGGTTGGTAACACAACGCCTGATGACAGCACTTCAAGCAAGCTGAAAAGGAGGTTGATAAAAAAAACTGGGCCCAACCTCGGCTGAAGTTCACTTAAACTTTTCTGATCATACTGAGCCAAGCTTTAGACAGGGCGCTTTGATTTCAAGGCTGACGAAAGCCTTGAGGGTTTTGACCTCTTCATTAGTTAAGAAGTCTCCTTATTAAATCTCCTTATTAAATTATTGTTTTCTTAAAAGAGCAGGGCTAAGAAGCCCTGAAATACGGCAGTAAGAAAAGAACAGCTCTGCTGCTTGCCACTTCTGCCCTTTCAAGGAGGACAGCAAGGGCAGTAGAGATACCAGAGGCTGTCACTTATACAACAGTAAGTTGCAAATGACAAAGTGACATTTTTTAGCAAATGTTAGGATTCACATTTATGTTTATTAATAATGGGAGAAATTATATTCTGGTACATAAGACTGTAGTTTAACTAATTTAATACATCCCAGCTTACAAATAGAACTGCAGAAAATTACTAGAGTACAACTGTACAAATGTAAGGTAAAAATCACAGTAAAATAAACATTTAAATAAATGAGTTTTACCAATGCCTTTTCTTTCCATTTTGCAGCAGACTGTAAGTGTGGAAACAATCAGTTGCCACCACTCAGTGGACAGCAAGTAATGCATTACCCACGCTAGTTCAGCTGTGTCTGAGCTCTAGCTAAAAGTCCTTCACAATGCTTACGCCTCCAAGGCAAAACTTGCTCATGAACATGCACAGGGAGCATCTCTCCTGTCACAGCAAATTACACAGCATGAATGTATTGGCACCACACAGCAAATAAGTAAAAGAGATGGATGGCAAGTCAAGGTAACGGCCAGGTCTTGTGGATGCAAATTGATAAGATCCAGAAACCCTACAGTTACACCATCGACGAGTAATAACTTCAGCCACAGGAACTGCAGTTGTAGCTGTAGCTCTCTAGGTTGCAAGAACTTTAAGAGCAGCAGCATTATGCTTCTAGAGAGATCCTGAATTTTAAATCTCTTTCCCTAGGTGGTCTGCCAGAGTTCAGAAAACTTTGAAGCTTCATTTAGGACTAGATTTAGCTTTTGATGAATTTTTATTTTATATTGCTCTCCTGAAAAAGTTGTCATGTAATTATTATCCAATGTGGGTGTGTTGCTTTTGTTATTAGGTTGGTAAATAGGAGCCTAGGAGCTTCTATAGCTCTGAGCATTACTAACAGAAAAGAATCAAGCTGCATGCATCTGAATCATGGAGCCAGGGTTCAAAAACAAGTCACTCATGCTGCAGAAGATAATTTTACAGTATTTGAAACTCGTCATTGAGAAGAGGGAATTAGTGCCCTAATTTCAGGTAGTTAATCAAAATCGAACTATTGGAATTGTGTTGTGGCACCCATCATTTACCTGGTAAGAGCCAGAAGGAAGAAATTGCAGGTTTGCCAACCAACAGTGTGCAGCTTTGGCTGGGCCATCGAAAACAGTCTACATGGGGAACATGGAGCTCACCAGGAGCTAATGCAACTTGGCAGACTAGATGGCAGTTTCACAATCAATTTACCTTTGCATAAGCCGGTGTTACTGTCAAAAGAGGAACAGCTGCTTGTTCCTACCCTGTGCCACTACCACCCTTGGACCAGCACAACCCCCTAGCATGGCTGTTCAGTGCAATGGGTCAAGGATAGATCTGAATTTTTATTCTTTCTTTTAATCTGGTTCTTACCTATGAAAACTGGTCCTATAAAACAAAATGTCTTTCACTTGATAACGTATCACTTGAAGCAAAACTTTGTGTTCGTTCCTGCAGACAAAACTTAGCTGAGAAACAAAGCCATGTGCTGCCGACTGTATAAATGGGGGGCAAGAGGACATTCTGAACGAAGCACATGTAAAAAGGGCAAAGAGGAGTTTTGCAAGGAGTTATTTTGAGTTATCCTCTCCAAGCGCAAATGGTCTCGGTGGAGAGCTGGTGTGGCGAAGAGTGCCATCTAGAGGACTGCAACGTCACAGCATCAAAACATACATTACACTGTCAAGTCATTATTCATAGATGATGGTCAACAATTGCTGGCTTTGCTTTCCACAGTTGTATTTTAACGGCTCTGGAAAATATTTTTTTTCCTTTTTAGATTTTTTTGCAAGAATATACTGTACTGAAAGATGAAAATTGTGTTTGCTTATTTCATAAAAAAATATATCTAGAAAAACAGTTGGCTTGAGGAAGAGAATAATCTTCTTCTGTAATTATAATCAATTAGTCTCAGAATAATTATTTCTTTCAGCAAGTACACAGTTTGACCACTCTCTTCTAGATAGGCTCTTGAGTTGCAACCCACTTCCATTGAAGCAAATAGATGTTTTGTCACTGCTATCAAAGTGAGCAGGACTTCATCCACAGAAATTACATACATATGCCCACAAGCATACACATGTAAATGCATACATTTAAGCAATGTTTGCTGTACTTCCTGCCAGCACAATATTCTTTCCTTCCTTTCCAAAGCAGTATAGTAAAACTGCTCATCAGCCAAGCAGACCAAGCTGAGACCTTTCAAAGGAAGGTCTTGGTTTTCCTTTGATCAACATTAACAGCACAACAAGGCCCCAGTTCAAGTATCCCACTGAGAAATTCCTCAAAAAAAAAAAGTGTGAAAGTTAAGTTTTGCAATTAACTTCTAAGCTTGTAAAAGCTTAGGAGAAACAGAACTAATGTATCTGGAAACCTCACTCCAGGGAGGTATATTACCAGAGTTCAGTTGAACTGCCTTTCACCTTTGAAGTCTTGTCCCCAGGAGACTGATGAGCTAAAATGGGAATACAGAGGTATTTCTCCAGCTTGCAGCTAGCCACCAGCTGTCCATCTTCTAAATCTATTCCTTTCTCCCCTACCGCACCTCCAAACTCTCCCTGTCTTTTCTTACAGCAGTCCTAATAAAGAGCCTACCATTAATATATTAAATACCTTAATAAAGTTCCAACTATTAGATTGAAGAAGCAAACATCAAGAGATTTTGCAGCAAAAAGAGGTGGAAAATCCCCCTACCTCAGCTACTTTCTGCAATTCATCATCAAACTCAGATACATGAACATAGGCAAAGCAGCTCACATAGCCTTTCTCCTGGCCCGAAAGAGAGACAAAACTTGAAAGAAGAGCCACACGGCAACAACAGCAGTTTTTACTATCTCACCTGTGCAAGTTGTGATTTTCATACTGGAAAAAACCTTACTTAAGAGTTAATAATGTCCTCTAAGCCATGACCACCCAGATTTTTTTTTTTTTAAATTCTCATTTTCACTGTACCACTAAATTAAAATCTCTAAACTAAACACATCCTACTTATGTGAGACATGCTTTGTTTGTTTTAATATACAGATCATTTTCTTCCTCTACAAAATAAACTTTGCAGTAGCTTAGTGAAGACTGGAATAATTTTGTACAAAAGTGACCCAGGAGATGAAGATATATCAAAAATTAAACTTCTTGAGTTGTGAACACAAATGAAAATATCATGAAATGTACTTTACACTGATGCTCCAGGGTATCATCTGAACAAAAAAAAAAATATTCAGAATACTTGAAAAACTGCTGTACCATACCAGCACAATAAGCACACAAACAGCGACAGCACACAAACAGCCACAGCACAAATTTTTCAAGTCTTTTCACAAATTGGTGTGTAAAATTATTTTTTCATTGCCCTATTGCAAGCACATTTTCTTAGTTCTCGACTAAATGACCTGTCAATAAAAATACCGGTTCCTCTAGACTCTCCTACAGAAAAAGCTTAATACAAGGAAACGTTGCTATTTCTAAACACATTTTGGCTGATCACAGAGTCACTTTCCTGCCAGACACCCCGTACTATGATGACCAGAACTCTTATTGGAGACAGGTGCAGCACAGAGGTACACTGGACAACATTCGGCCCTGCAAGCATGGCACGCAGCATATAACCATGCCCTTGCTCCTCCAGTGTTAATGTGGAGCAAAGGACAAAGCTGCCTTAGTTCCTCTGGGAAAACTGCTCTTTCCATAGGATTCATTCTGTCCCCACTAACGCCAGCGCTGTTAGATAGGACAAATGCTTTCAAAATATGCATCCAACAAAATCCATGCTTGCCTTCTGATTTTGAAGAGCTGCAGAACCACACAATTTCTTTACAATTTATAAATCCAGCTGTAAATAAACACCAGAATAAAAACACACGTGCTTGCTTCTATGAATTCAAAAGATTAAAAGATGCTGACCAGTCTCTCAAAGCTGCAATACATTTTCACGCGATAATGAAAAATTCAACTCTACTGGTAAACATACATAGTAAACTCTTTAGCTGAAAAAAAATGCATAGTGCTTTGGGAACACAAAATTAATTATGCAGTTAGTTAGTTACCTTTTCATCTTCTGTTCCAGGATCTAATTCACTGAATTTTTCTTCCTGAAAGCTTCTAGTTCTCTCCATTTTTTCCATGCTCTGAAAAAAGGTTGTTTTTTCAAGTCTGTTGCTGTTGTATCGTGTATTGATCTCTTCCAGCCTGTTAATCTTAAGTAGCTTCAGACTATGCCCAGTTAATTTAATGTCTGTTTTCCTCTCCACCTTAGATGCGTAAACCAGGGAACACTCGTAACTTCTGATTTCTCCTCCTTCTTGACTGTACAAAAGAAAGACAAACAAAAAGCAAGAGTGTTATTAATGCATTTTAGCTTAGAAAACTGTTGCTGTTGCAATACTTTATACTTCAACTCTCCTTATACTTTCTGAACCAATACACAAATACAGAGTTAACAGCACTAGCTGCTCATAGATGCCGTTCTATCTACTCATCTACATTCAACACCAGATAATTCAAGCAGGCCACAAAACCAATGTAATTTAATTTGTTCATAGAAACTATTTAGCTTTATCAAATCAATACAGATTGCTGTTGCTTGCAGACCTTTCTTATGGGTCACTCCCCACTTTTTAACCACTTCTGTGGTTCCCCGTTGCCCAAGTGCTCACCTTCTCTCTCTTGCAGTTCCAGCAAGTTGACATGCGAGGACCCTGTTATTAAATCTATTAAGATTTTAGATATTAAACCAAGTGGTTTAGGTCTGACCACAGTCCTTCCCCCTCTTCCCACTATCCTATACCCCGGTGTTCTGGTTTTGTTTAGTGAGGGGGGGCCTAAGGTGGAAGCTTCTGTAGGAAACTGCTAGAAGTTGCTCCCCTTTGTTCAGTGGACTTGGCCAGGCCTAGGGCGGACCTGCTGCTGGCCAAGGCAGAGCCAATTGGTGGCAGAAAGTCCCATAATAACACCTCTGCGATAACGTATTTAAGAAGGGGAAAACAGAAAAAAAGAAAGTAGAGAAGATGTGAAGCAGCTGAGTGGGGGCAGAGAGGGGGAGGCGTGAGCCTTGTAGGCCTCCTGCTGGGCGGCCGACTGGGCCTGACTTGGCCCGGCCTGGCTGCAAGAAGTGGAGAGGAGATGAGATGTGAATAAGATGTAAAAAAGATCCTGAGAGGCATCTGCCAGCCTGTTGTGAAGAATTTTTCTTCTGAGAGGAACGGCTGTGGACACCAAGGTCAGTGAAGAAGGAGGGGGAGGAGCAACGCGGCTCCTGGCCAAGATTCCCCTGCAGCCTGTGGTGATGACCACGGTGGAGCAGGTTGTCCCCCTGCAGCCCATGGAGGTCCATGGAGGAGCAGAGATTCACCTGCAGCCCGTGGAGGACCCCACACCGAAGCAGGTGGAGGCCTGAAGGCAGCTGTGGCCTGAAGGCAGCTGTGGCCCATGGAGGGCCTGTGCTGGGGCAGCTGTTCTGGAGGGACTGCACCTCGTGGAAGAGATGACCAACGCCAGAGCAGTTTCACAAAGGACTGTGGCATATGGGAGGGACCCCACACTGGAGCAGGGGAGGAATGTGAGGAGTTCTTCCCCCAACTATGAAGCAGCGGTGTAAAACAACGCGTGATGAACTGACCGCAACCCCCATTCCCTCTTCCCCTGCTGTGCCGCTCGGGGTGGGGGGAAGCTAGTAGAGATAATGTTAAGCTTGGGAGGAG
>JAAGAY010146997.1:70058-85150 GCA_011801015.1 Ardeotis arabs | reverse complement strand
TTAAAAAAAAAAAAAAAAAAAAAAAAAAAAAAAACCAAAACCCCAACATTTTTAGCACTGTACTGGTTCTTTTAGGGCTGTACAGATCCTAAAACTTTTGTGCTATAACTAGACTGCAAGGTCAGATTATCTTTATTCAAATGTATTCAGACCATGTAATTAAGGCTGTTTGTTTTATTTTGCCCATGTTACCATTCACAGACATCTGAAATACTAACACCAATGCCTGATTACACCTGTAATAATGTAGGACAATGTCCAAAATTCAGACTTCTAAGGACTTGGGAACTATTGTAAACAGAGACCATGGTTATTTTTTGAATACTAGGAGAGTTCAAGGCTCTCTTTCCTGTGAAGGGGTGAATGCTTGAAGCTTCCTAGCGTCTCTTCCTCTTTCTCTAGTTCACATCTAACCCCTTTTAGACTATGGTTGTGGTTGCCAGAGTTACAAGTGCAAATTCCATGTAGGTTTCAGAACAAAAGCTACCTATCACACCCTGTTCCACCAACACTGGACAAATACAATTAAAAATATTCATGGAGGAGACATTCCTGCAGCTTGGTTAAATCATTAATTAATGAGCTTGAGGAAAGACAAGTCTAATTTTTTAAATGCGGCTTTAAAACATACAGAAGAGTTTCCCACAATATTCAATAACTGACAGTAGAGAAGATTCTGTCTAAAGCGATGATACATCAAGACATGGGAGCTTCTTGACCTCTCTCTTGACAACTATTTCCACCACGTTTGTCACAAAGATCAAAACATATTTGCCAAAAACTGAAAGATTATATCTACCAGCAGCCTGGGTATCAAATTGTTACAAATCAACCAAAAAACATAATTCTTGTACAAAAATTTAAGACAAAACAAGCCAGTCTCAATAGTTGTAACATTTGAATTATGAACCTTTTCATAGTTGAAAAGTTGAACACATCAACTTTTGAAAGTTGATGCATCTTCTGATTCTCACCCCTTCCATAATTCAGAAAATGTTCTGTGCTAGTGCTGTGGTTTAACCCCAGCCAGCAACACCACACAGCTGCTCACCCACTCCTCCTCCCACAGTGAGAGGAGAAGGAGACTTAAAAAAAAGTAAAACTCATTGATTGAAATAAAGATAGTTTAATAGAACAGCAAAGGAAGAGATAATAATAAGAATTAAAATATATATTAATAATAAAAATAATAGAATATACAAAATGAATGATGCACAATTTCTCACTGCTCAATGACTGATACAGCCCATCCCAAGTAGTGATCATACTTGGATCACTTGGGATCTTGGAACAATCCCAAGCAGTGATCTCAGAACAGCTATTTCCAGAACAACTTCAGGCTCAAACATGACCCTGGGATTAAGAGTCCAATGCTACACAAACCAGTAGCTGTGCTTTCACATAGCTAAAATAGCTATCAAGTTCAGTAGGCATGGAATTTTTCCACATCATGAAATAGCTACACATGACAGAATTAGCCTGAGTGGTCAGGTTCTGTTACATCTGTTTCCTTGCCATTGGTCTCTTGTTCAGAACTATATACCAGTAGGAATAATTTTTTTGCCTTTATGATCAAATGTCTTGGGAATTGTATTGTTTTTCAAATGCAAGCATGTCTCGGCATATGTGCGTATACGAGTGCATGCATACACACATGTATTTTAAGTATGAGAGGAAAAAATATTGCAGCAAAGATAACACTTTCAGACTGAGATGATCTGGGTGCAGTATTGATTCTGCCACAAACTTACAATGAACAAATTCTCGGGTTTTGATTAATACCTACAAATAAAATTCTGCTATGTATTGTTATTACTCTGCCTGAAAATCTAAATTCTCTATCAGATACTTTCTCTCTGCCACTGTATGTGTAAGGAAGAAATACAGATGGATACTGAGATACTGACCTCATTTGAAACTGCTGATACAAGGATTACCATAAAATAATCCTGATCAATGTTGACAGGTAGAGAAAGGACTACAAAAAAGTTTCAGAACACACACAAAAAAAAAAAAAAATCACCTCTCCTTTAGTGGAAAAAAAAATGTAGGGGAAAAAATTTAGTTTGCTCCTTATCGTAAAGAGATACAGAATGTTAGAACTATTCCTCTCTTCCTGTAATCAAGATTGCAGATAATACAAACCATTATCTTTCCGTATTAGATAATTTAGTAATGCCATTAACTGTTTAGTTTTCCCTTTAAATATCAGTCCTTGTAGAGAAGGTCAATACAAGCTTTTAACATAACACTAGAAATAAATGACAAATTTAATTTAGGCTTGCATCCTCCCACTTCCTGGAAGCACTTGATTTCCTTATCTCAATTAACAAAAGGCAGCATGTCAGGGAAATAAGTGTTTTTACTATACCCTCCTTTGCAGCAAGGTCCAGAAAACAATTTAGATACCATGAAGATGAATTCTTACAGCATTTCTGTGTAAGCATTAAGAACACTGAAACTCCACGTCAGGTATTCAGGCTCCCTATATAGTATACAGAAACAGACATCCTAAAACGGAGTCCAAATAGCCAGTATAAAAATCATGAAAAACAACAAAAAATAAATTAGGAATATGTTCAGTCCCTTACTACTTCTGGTTTGGTGCACTGCTTCTCTCCAACCAGCCAGTTCCTTCCTCCACTTAAAGAGTCCCTACCTAGTACTTACTTTCTTAAGTCCATCTCTTACACTCTTTCATTCAGGGATTAAGCAAAGGGATATCACATGTTATTTTATAAATAAATGCACCTCTTGACATTTCTGCACTGAGATCAAAACTTGGTTTAAAAAACCATACAACCCTTCCCCGGCAGAGTGCACTACCTACTAGGTTGGGAGCTGTTCTGGAAGTATGAAGCCTCACTAACAGTTTGAGGTAAAAAAAACCTGCAGAAACTTTATATAGATACAACATATAATAGTGAGATTGCTTTTGTCTGACAAAACGTAAAATGAGTTATTGAATGACGGGTTGTTAATTAATTTTTCATTAACTCATTTTTCTTTTTCCTTAATTTTGCAGATATAGTGGCACAACTTATGCATGTTCATGGACTTAATAAACAAAAAAAGCACAGTCATGAGATGAGCAAGTAATAGTTACAAGGGATCAAGAACAAGCAGCCATCACTTGATGAGGACTGTAAGTCATATAAGCTTTGATCTGCATTAAAATTTTCAAGTCTTTTTTAGATATTCCAAGAAAAGAAAGATCTATGCTAGAATGTTCTCACAAATAAAACAGAAATAAAGTTATGACTAAAGCTCCTATTCAGATTGTGTGCTTCCAAGGTCAGTCAATAACTGAGTTTAGAGTTTCCAGGATTACACTTTTAGAGTTAGGTACCAACGTTTCACCATTTCTTTGTAAATAATCCCTCATTTTTTCTTTACCTGGCAGTAAGAAAAAAAATTAGACACCATTCCCATTCTTTCTCTTTTCCCTGATGTCTTCAAATCAATCATGAGGGAACCTTGTTCAAAGGGAAGACACTGACTGAAGTCTTCCCAGGGTTGTACTGCCAGAGACATTTGAAAATATGTCAGTAAGAACTCCAGTTTGTTACAGAAGCATAATGATTGCAGATACTTTTAAGTCCTGCAAGGTCTCTGAAATAGCATTGCAATTTAGTGAATATGGTAAGACATGCTGGCTTTAATTTCTGCAGAACTGGAAGAACTTCCATTGGGAGCCCCAAGTCCTAGCTGCTTCTGCAGGATTCTCTAAGAAAACGATCTGAAATCGGTGTTCAGAAAAAGTCAAAACATGATAGCAGGGTCCTGTAAGCAAACATAGCAGTGATGTACATGCAACAGTCTCACGGCTTCATGGGAAGAATGCAACAGGCCAAAAATCAAATGTAGGATCTTTTGAATGCCAAGGGGATTGTGTTGAATTTAGGCCATATGCAAGTCATACAGGGCTATATTCAAAACAGATTTTACAGAAGGTGGTTGAACAGAGGGAGAGAAAAATTAAAGCATAAGAAGAGAAGCTCAACATGAGCCAGCAACGCACCCTTGCGGCCCAGAAGGCCAACCGCATCCTGGGCTGCATCAAGAGGAGCGTGGCCAGCAGGTCGAGGGAGGTGATTCTCCCCCTCTACTGTGCCCTGGTGAGACCCCACCTGGAGTACTGTGTCCGGTTCTGGAGCCCCCAACATAAGAAGGACATGGACCAGTTGGAGAGGGTCCAGAGGAGGGCCACGAAGATGATCAGAGGGCTGAAGCACCTCTCCTGTGAGGACAGGCTGAGAGAGTTGGGGCTGTTCAGCCTGGAGAAGAGAAGGCTCCAGGGAGACCTTACAGTGGCCTCGCAGTACCTCAAGGGGGCCTACAAGAAAGATGGGGAGAGGCTGTTCAGTAGGGCCTGTTGTGACAGGACTAGGGGTAATGGTTTTAAAAGAGAGGGAGGTAGATTTAGACTGGATATTAGGAAAAATTTTTTTACAATGCAAGTTGTAGAGCACTGGAACAGGTTGCCCAGAGAGGTGGTGGAAGCCCCATCCCTGGAAACATTCAAGGCCAGGCTGGATGAGGTTCTGAGCAACCTGATCTACTTGGGAATGTCCCTGCTCCTTGCAGGGGGGTTGGACTAGATGACCTTTGAAGGTCCCTTCCAACCCTAACCATTCTATGATTCTATAAACAAGAAAAGCAACAGAAATCTTACATGAAGAAGTCTAACATGAAACTGGGGCATTTAGCATGTCTAAGAAAAAAAATAAATCAAATGTTAATTGGACAAGATAACAAGTGATAAACAAGAACCATCATGGTGATTCAAGGTTATTGTATTGTTTCAGAAAATGATGCCAAATTATATTCAAGGAATGAGTTAAGACAAGAGACAGTAACTGACCATTAAAAATTACCTCCAAATTGTTTCAATTTCCTAATGTCAACAAACCACTAATTGAACTATATGAAATGACATTGCCTTAACACCCAGTTAACAGCTTGCATCAACAACCATAAATTTTGCACTATCATTGTATCAGATAATTAGTGGCAACTGTAAGATCTGTAACAAGCTGCATATTAAAGTTGTCTCAAAATTATTTCTTATTAAGTCATGTGGATAAATTCATACAGCAAGTCATTTTGCAAGAGATGAACTCACTAAACATTTGTATTTAATATAACTAGCGGAAAGACTGACAAAGGACTAATTGACAAAAATATTCAACAGTATTTTCTAGAATATTCTGTATTTCTGCAATGTGTAGTGTCTTGGTTCTGAAGAGGATCCAGGTGCCACGTTCGCACACTCAAGCCAACTTTGAGATCTGTGGATGGAAGGGCTTGTAAATAATTCAAATAGTGTGTAGAACACTAAGAAAATTCAAAATTCCCAACATATGGAAAGTGGTACTTGTCCATGAAATCCAGCCAGACACAACAACTAAAACTTGCTGAGGATCTGCTTCTCAAGATCATATATCATGGCATTCACTGAAGAGTAAAGCTCTTGCCCATCTCAAGTTTATTTAGGACAAAATTTTGCAATAAATATTTGTAAATGAGGCAAAGCATCAAGTATTGGTAACTGACAGAAAAGAATGAATAGCCCTGCCCTGTTACATGCCTTATCAGTTTAGCTAATGGTTGAAAAGAGGCATGACCTCAGTTTTCAGTCTCAGAGAATGAAACGCTTATGTCCATGCTTTCATGCTCTGTGGGTTTACCACTGAAGCTAACGAACGTCTTCTTCAAAAGCATGCAAACATAAGACATATATAAAATTTAGGAGAATAAATAAATCTTCCTCTGAATTCTTCCTTCTTCAATGCAGGTACTTTTAAAAATTCTTCATGATGGGAACAATATCTTTCTTCCTCTGCATGACAGAGGGGTACATTTTTCTCCACTATACCATCTGGGAAGAGATCCAGCCATTAATAACATCAATAACCACTTTAAAAATAAAAGCTACTTTTCTGATCTACTACCTAATTTTCATAATCTCATATTCACATTTTCATTTTCCATCCGGCTCTACTACTTATACCACCTTAACTGACTTGCAGGATTAGATCATCTTGTATGTGGATATTATGGTTGAAACTGCCCATCTGGCCACTCTGAATCTTCATATGTAAGAGTAAAGTTATAAGACTAAAACACAATTTGGACCCTCACTGAACTCTATTTGGACACAGTTTCAACTGTCTTCAAAATGTTACAGGTATCTGTTGTCTGACATAGACAATATCTTCAACTGTAAGCAACTTATTCTTTTTTAAAACATCGAACAAACCATTTATGACCACTGAAGCACAAGACTTTCAAATAATCTAGTTGGGATTTAGGTTGGTTTTTGAGAGAATTTATGTTAAAATTCTTGCTGAAAGAGGCATATGACAAAAGGAAGCAACTATTTCCTATGAGGACAGGCTGAGAGAGTTGGGGCTGTTCAGCCTGGAGAAGAGGAGGCTCCAGGGAGACCTTATAGTGGTCTTCCAGTACTGAAAGGGGGCCTACAAAAAAGATGGGGAGAGACTGTTCAGTAAGGCCTGTTGTGAAAGGACTAGGGGTAATGGTTTTAAAATAGAGGGAGGTAGATTTAGACTAGATATTAGGAAAAAATTTTTTACAATGAGGGTTGTAGAACACTGGAACAGGTTGCCCAGAGAGGTGGTGGAAGCCCCATCCCTGGAAACATTCGAGGCCAGGTTGGATGAGGCTCTGAGCAACCTGATCTAGTCAGGGATGACCTGCTCCTTGCAGGGAGGTTGGACTAGATGACCTTTGAAGGTCCCTTCCAACCCTAACCATCCTATGATTCTATGATTCTATTTCTAATCTAAACTAGAACTTGCAGGCAATAGAAATGACTGATAAAAATCTTCCTGATGTACTAGGGCTCTCATCCATCACAGAACTAGCTCAGTTATTACAAAACCAGGACCTTGATTTCCAGTGTTTCTGTTAATGCTTGCTAATCTACTTATTCATATTAAGGATTCATCAATTATAAAACCCAACTTAAATGTCCCATCCACATCACAGGAATAACCACAGAACCATGGAGCCTGGAACAGTCAGCAGGAGATCATCTACTCTAACACCACCTGCTCAAACCAGGGTCAGCCACAACAAACTGCTCAGGACTGCATACAGTTTTGTTTTTAATATCTCCAAGGATGGAGACAAAATCTTATTAATTTCCTGTATGTCAATTTGTGTCCATTGTCTCTTGTACTGTCACCAGGCAAAACTGATATTTATACACATTGATAATATTCCCCCTGAGCCATCCTCGTCTGTGGTTCCTTGGATGCTCCTTCTTTCCTATGCATATTTGCTATGCAGAAATGAAACAAATACTTTACAAATAAAATCCATGTTTTAATTAAGAAGCTTATCTTTCAGAAATGTACAAGTACAAAACTGAGCAAGTCCTTAGCAAAACTCATGCAGTTCAAGTTAATTTCACTCATAATCAACTGTAAGTTCAATAGTTTATGAAACTAGAGTTGCACTGGCATATTGATCAACAGGGTCCAAGAAATGCCAGTGAAATGCCGCTTAAACTCTGGTAAAGTTCAGGCCAATATCAAGAGTAAGGCCTGCTAAAAGACACTGACTCTGTCAGCACCAAAGCATAACAGAGAATGTATCCATTTCAAGATCTTCCTGCAACAAAAATACAAAACAATGAGTAGTGAAAATCCTTACACTTCAGTCTTTGGTTAGTCCAGTAAATAAACAGCAATTTTGCAAATAGGGTGTTGTCCTTGTGGGTTGGGAAAACAGTAAAGGCCACAGGTAAGACACTCCTAAGCAGATTTAAACCAATTTGTTTACTACTGGCATCCAAAATATCTGTTAGATCAATGGAAGATCAATGTTTTTCTTCATAAGAGAGGTGCTCCAGCCCTCTGATCATCTTCGTGGCCCTCCTCTGGACTATCTCCAAGAGGTCCATGTCTTTCCTGTGCTGACGGCTCCAGAGCTGGTTGCAGTACTCTAGGTGAGGTCTTACCAGATCAGAGGGGCAGAATGATGTCCCTCAACCTGCTGGCCATGCTTCTTTTGATGCAGCCCAGGATACGATTGGCCTTATGGCCTGCAATTGCACATTGACGGCTCATGTCCACCTTCTCATCCACCAGTACCCCCAAGTCTTTCTCAGTAGATCTGCACTAAATCCTTTCATCTCCCAGGCTGTATTGATACCAGGGATTGGCCCAGCCCATGTGCAGGACCTTGCACTTGGTCTTATTGAACCTCAATAGGTTCACATAGGCCCACTTCTCGAACTTGTCCAGGTCTCTGTGGATGGCATCCCTTCCCTCCAGTGTGTCGACCACGCCACTCAGCTTGGTGTCATCTGCAAACTTGCTGAGGGTGCATTTGATCCCATTATGTATGTCACTGATTAAGATATTAAACAGTACGGGTCCCAGTATGGACCCCCTGAGGGACACCACTTGTCACTAGCCTCCATCTGGACATTGAGCCATTGACCATTACCCTCTGGATGTGCCCATCCAACCAATTCCTCATCCACCAAACAGTTCACCTATAGAATCCATATCTTTCCAATTTAGAGAGAAGGATGTAGTAGAGGACCGCATCAGAGGCCTTACAGAAGTCCAGGTAGACAACATCTGTAGCTCTTCCCTTGTCCACTGATGTAGTCACTCCATCACAGAAGGCCACCAGGTTGGTCAGGCAGGACTTGCCCTTGGTAAAGCCATGCTGGCTGTCTTGAACCACCTCCCTGACCTCCATGTGCCTCAGCATAGCGTCTAGGAGGATTTGTTCAATGATCTGTCCAGGCACAGAGGTGAGGCCAACAGGTCGATAGTTCCCAGGATCCTCCTTTTTATCCTTTTTAAAAATGGGTGCAATGTTTCCCTTTTTCGAGTCAGCAGGGACTTCACCTGACTGCCATGACTTTTCAAATATCCTGGAGAGTGGCTTGGCAACTACATCAACCAGTTCCCTTAGGACTCTGGGATGCATGACATGGCTGAACACTTGCCTGTCGATGAGAAGTAGTGAATGAATTCTTTGTTTTGCTTTGCTTGCATGCATAGCTTTTCTTTACCTATTAAACTGTCCTTGTCTCAACTCACAAGTTCTCTCATTTTTACTCTTCCAATTCTCTTCCCCATTCCACCGTGGGGCAGTGAGCAAGCGGCTGTGTGGTTCTTAATTACCAGCTGGCGTTAAACCATGACACAGCCCTAGTTTATATTTTACACTCATCCTAGTTAGGACTCCAGCTAAAGCCAGCACACTTGTTTCCAGTGAGCATGCTCAAGTCAAAGGCATAAGTGGAATCCCTCTCATTTACTATGTATTAGTGCTAATACATTTTTCAACATTAATCCTCTAAGCAAATGAAACACTGATAGTCTGGGACACTAATGGTATACATTAATTGCAAGTAGTATAAGAAAAGAGGATTACTAAAATGCATGCTGGAAACAGAAAATGAGATTAAAAATGGCATTTTGGCTAAAGTTCTTCAGGCTATTGAAGAAATACAAGATGATTAGTCAAGGAGAAACTATAAAGCCCATAAATGAAAAATGCTGAGGGTGAAGGAGAATCTGGGAGAAGGAATTTATGACTAAAAGTGGAAGAGAATAAAGCTAGAAAAAAAATCAGCACTTAAATGGGGGGAAGGGGGAGGGGGAAGGTGGGAAGTATGGTATTTCAAATACTACAAAGTCATACTCTTCAGAGGAGAGCAGAGCAGAGCTAAAGCCCCAGATCCTGCATATGTTTAAGCACATGAACAATTGCACTAACTTTAGTAATCATGTGGTTATAGCTAAATACTTAACTCCTTAAAAATATAGCCCAAGCAGACCAGTTGTGAGGGAGACACCAGTATCTTCCATCAGACATTGAGAAAAAGACTGCCCAGTCTTTGCACCATAAGAAGATTACTGCAGTCTGTGTGTGCTCAAGCAAAGGAATCAAGTCAGAGTAGTGATGCAACTTTTACAACGTGATCAGTACTGGAATAATGTATCTTACAGTGTTAAAGTTCATAAATTAGAAGGGTTCTTAGATGATCCACAAGGAACAATTCCGGTACCATAAAACAGACATTACAGAAGATGCCAGGAGAACAATCAAAAAGCTACTTAAGGAAAAACTAAATAAAAAATGGAAGGAAACTTTGACAGTAAACTCTACATCACAATAGAAAAAAAGTGTCACTAGACCCAGCGACCCAGATATTTAACAGTAGAAGCTTTTAGAATAATCTCCTAAACAGTTGATCGTCTGTCATTGGCAATTCTAAAGTTGATATTTGACATTTTTGTAAGTATTATTACCTGGGACACACCAGGGAGAGTGCAACTTCTGTGTGTCCTGTTATGAAGTCAGACTAATCATCCTTTTTCTGTAATCCAGGAAAAATGATCCTGGGTATATCAAAACCTGAGGTGAAAAATGACAAACACACATAACATTTTATTTTCAGTAATTGCAATCTGTAAACTGCCTCAAGAACGTCTCTTAGTTGGTAGTCCATTAGTAGAATCATAGAATGGTTAGGGTTGGAAGGCACCTTCAAAGGTCATCTAGTCCAACCCCCTGCAAGAAGCAAGGACATCCCCCACTAGATCAGGTTGCTCAGAGCCTCATCCAGCCTGGCCTTGAACGTTTCCAGGGATGGGGCATCCACCACCTCTCTGGGCAACCTGTTCCAGTGTTCTACAACTCTCATCGTAAAAAATTTTTTCCTAATATCTAATCTAAATCTACCTCCCTCTATTTTAAAACCATTACCCCTAGTCCTGTCACAACAGGCCCTACTGAACAGCCTAAACTAGAGTTATAGTACTAGTACTATAGTACTAGTACTAGTTATAGTACTAGTACAGCCTAGTACTAGAGTTATAGTTGATAACACACATCCCCTGAAAAAAAAAAAAAAAAAAAGTAGCTACATTGAATTGAACTGGAAGCAAAAGGAAGCTAAAACAGAGCACAGAAGGCATTTGCTCTTGCTGGTCTACCACTCCTAACTGTGTATTGCAATAATGAGAAACATCAAAGGCAGAAAGCACATGGAGGTAAGGATATGCACACATGACTATAATAACATGTACTCTAGTACCACAGTATTAAAAATTCATGTAAGAATATGTTGAGAAAAAGGATGTATAGGTGTGTATATGTACACACCATACAGTAGCCTCTGAACAGTCATTGAGACACTACCTAGTTCTTTGTCTTTCAGTAGCCTTGAGCACCAGGAAAGACAGCAGCATGGAGAGGAATGTTTCCCCTGCATAGATCAAAAGGATTGAACTTAGAGCCTTCAGCACTATTTTCTCTCAAAACTCATGATCCAAAATACAATTCTAGATGCCATAGTTGCACTCCAGATCACAATATTTAGCTTCAAAATTTACTTACATATTGTGTCTGAAGGACCTATAGAAAATTTAATTTCTACTGAAAATTTCCATCCATCCACTGTGTAATTTAGCTGTCTATTTAGATATGTAGAATTCAGCTTTCATGTACCTCAGCTGAAATTTCATATCTATGTTCTTCCTAGTGCAGTGAAAGAAAAATAACCAAAAATAACTTCCATAGAAAAGAGCAAAAGAAGCTGCACTGGCATGTACTGCCAATAGCAGATATAAGAATAGCTACTTTTATTCTCTCAGAATCTCCTCGAGAGCTACACTGCAGCCTACAGAGTAACATCTAGACTGTCCAGCTAGCTCGCAGTAGGACTGATTATCTGCCTGAACAGGAGATGTGCTTGCTCATTCTTACTTGTTAATCCACGCTTTCTTACTTGTTAATCCATGCTGTCAGGAAGAGAGGAAAATCAGGACAGGGAAAGTTGCAAAGACTAGCAGGATTAACACAACAAAAGCAAACATACATAATCAGTGCAGTGTAGACTTACTCACCTGAAAACTTGAATAAATAACCTATGTTTTCATACCTCTACAACAACTCTCAGAGACTAGCTAAAAATAATTTAAAAACAGAAGGAATAATTTCCATATATGTTGTATGACATGAAGAAAATTGCTTACTGTAGAGTTTCTCCTGGACTTCTGGCAATATTTACCACCAAACCACAAAGATAATTAAAATAATGGAACTTTTTTTGCATAGTTTTAGTTAACTTCTTCATTTATTCTTCTTTCAAATCTCACAGTTATCAGCCTATATTCCCATCTCTGTAGAAGCAGAACATAGCAAGATATTTTAGGAAGAAGTTTTGCACAAGTTATATTGGAATAAGCCTGGAAATTATTTTATTACCTTTTACTGAGGAATTTAGATGACCCTGCTTAAAAAAGGGTTTAGATTTATTTCTATTGCAGTAAGTATAGGGGCTGGTGGGGAGGCAAAAACATGTTGAATTTTTTTTTTTTCTTTTTTTAATACATTGATTGTAATTCCTGAGATAGGAGGCAGGCGATATTTGAGTTAGTGAGGAAAGCCCTACAGAATTCGGTGAAAGCACTTCACTTTGCACTGACTGGGAGTCTGACCTCTCAACTGAAGTTTGTTGAAGACAGACCAAGTCTTCCCTGCAACGAACCAGAATACTTCTCAGTAACCAAGTTGTATTTTAAAACACTCAATTAAATTTGAGATTTTGCTACCACAAAAAAAAAAAAAAATGTCTGTAAGGCTTATGGTTTGCTTTGTTGCTTTTTTTTCTCAAAAAAAAAAAATTAAAAAAAAACCAAAAACCACCATCTGCCATCAAAAAGTGAGACTAAAGTGAGTGCAACATTTTCCTCATCTGAGCAGACATAGAGCAAAGAGGATGGCATACTGTAAAAGACTGTGTCAAATATTTGTCTCAATACTGTCAAAACATCAAACCACCACCCAAACAATGGCTTCCCGTTATCTTGCAAGCCAACTCCTGTTGTCTTGCGAACCTGAATGCAGAGCTGGTTCTGAGAAATTTAGCCCTTCACCCCCCACCTCCCCCCAGAACTGTGTGGACAGAATCCACATCAACGGAACCAACATCCACGGAATCAACATCAAAACGACCAACACTGGACGGATCGTTCCCCCATCGAGTGAACGGGACTGTCGGGACGCCGTAGCTATTGCAACTCTTTTCCCTCTTTCCTTTCTTTCTCTCTTTCTCTTGCATTTACAAACTTCTTGTCAGGTTAATAAAGTTACCTGGCACTTGACTCCGTTTTGAGTCTTAATTCTGTTCCCGAGAATACGAGCAAAATCACGCGCTGGTGTGTGAGAGGTTGGTCTAGCCGCCCCTAGCCTTCCAGACTTGTCTGAGGTCGGCTGGAACACAAGGGGGCCTTCCTCTCATCCGAAATCGGAACGTGACACACAGACATCCTATATAGGATAGACACAGCAAGGAGGATGTCTGCAGGGGAATCTTCTAAGCTACCCCAGACACAACTACAACTGAAATGCAAACATTCAGTTTCAGAAAACATGCTTGAGTCTCTTTAAATTATACAACATGGAATGCGAAACAACAGGGACTAGCAGGTGATTGCTTTGGAGATTTTTTTTTTAATCCTATTTACAGGTTCCAGTACTGCTGCACATTCGAGGCAAGGAGAAGTCTACAAATCCTGGCTACTTTAGCCCAGTACAAGGAAACTGTTCATCAGAGTTTACCTGTGCAGCTATCAGTGTGACTAAAAGCACATCTGTATATGCTTTCTGTTATAACATTTCCCAATGGACTGTGGGCGTTTCTCACATAGCCTGGTATACGTCTGTCTTTTTTCCATCATTAATTTACTTTTTTTAAAGAAGAAAAAACGTAACCGTCACTCTTTTCCTTGTTCTATCTCATGGATCATCTGGAGAAGTCACTGAAGAACACAGCAAAATGTAATACAGAAATGTCTTTGTCAGGAAATTAAAGCTTGTACAGCATGGAAGAAAATAAAAATAAAATGTATCACTTGGTTGCAAAGGTCACAGTTGATCAAAGATTATTTGAAAGGATATGATTATTTTTATTTAGAAAGCAAACATAAACAACTAGATGGAACCCAACATATTATTAATCTTTCAGTTTTTTTTTTTAAGGAGAACAAAAATCCCAGTTAAGGCATTATATCTGCTTTTTTAACCACACAACATAGCTATTTCTAGAAACTGAAGTGTTGTAATATATTCATAGAGTAATAAGGGTATATAAGGCAAAAGTCATGAGTACCATACGCTATTTTATGTCCTACATACATCTGAAACCTGGGTAACTGGTAATGCAGAACTAGTACATAGGAAACAGCATCCTCAATCCTATGGACTCCCACACAGTTGGACACCTGCATCCCACAGATTAATTTGCAGCACAAGTGTCTTGGTGCATAATACACTGTTATGAGCTGTGCTATGGAGAGTCTAATGAAGTCAAAGGCATAAGCTCACCAGTTTGTCTGACAATTTTTGTTACAATCTTAAAAATAAAATATTTTCAATGGAATTTAAAATTTCATATTTTCCTATCAAATACTACTGTTCTTCATCTGAAAAGAATTTAGATTTACTGAGAATGAATGGAAAAGCAAATACTGGAAAGAGAACGCACAGGACAGGGCCTGGCCATTCTTACTCTCTCAGTGCAGGCTTTTATCCCTGGTACTAGGAGGAGACAGGGTTTTTAACTGACAGCAGACATTTTTTTCACAATAAAATTATTCTAGTCAGAAGACTGGAAAACTCAGAAAAACTGAAATGTTATCACCTTCACTGAAATGTTCATCACTAGTATGCTTTGTGAAAGAAGATCAAATCCAGGCTAGTTAAATATTAGCTAGAATTAATTTGTTCCATTCATTTTAGACCTAAGTTCTGGTATACTGATAGTCTCTGTGGCTTGTCTAAAGGATTCAGAATAAACAAACTCATCATGACCAACTTACCTGAGTTTAAGGGATGTCATAATTACAGACAAAGCTGTATATTTCATAGAATCATAGAATCATAGAATCATAGAATGGTTAGGGTTGGAAGGGACCTTCAAAGGTCATCTAGTCCAACCCCCCTGCAAGGAGCAGGGACATCCCCCACTAGATCAGGTCTCTCAGAGCCCCATCCAGCCTGGCCTTGAATGTTTCCAGGGATGGGGCATC
>JAAGAY010146997.1:47099-70038 GCA_011801015.1 Ardeotis arabs | reverse complement strand
CTCATGTTGAGCTTCTCGTCCACCAGCACTCCCAAGTCCTTCTCCTCAGGGCTGCTCTCAATCCATTCTCCGCCCAGCCTGTATTTGTGCCTGGGATTGCCACGTCCCATGTGCAGGACCTTGCACTTGGCCTGGTTGAACTGCATGAGGTTGGCACGGGCCCACCTCTCCAGCCTGTCCAGGTCCCTCTGGATGGCATCCCTCCCCTCCAGCGTGTCGACGGCACCACGCTTTGTAATTGGATTTGTAATCCCATCCGTGACAAGCCTGGGATTCTGTGCTTTAATTTTTTAAGAACTACATAGTGCTTCTCCTGGCAGAGGATCCATAGGATTACAATTCTCTCTTTTATTAAATTCCACATGCAAGGCAATTCCAACCAGTGTTAATATATCATAGGTGCACATTCAGGTAAGAATTACAATGCAAGTGACACAGTAACTCAAGCCTCTCCAAAAACCATCATGCTTTTATTTACACATTAAGCAAAGAATTATCAGGACTGCTTGCAGAGTTTTCTCACACTTTCTATACCCATGAACTCAAGTAACTTCCATCGTTTTAAAGCAGAAGCAGTATAACTTGATACCCATGTAATTATTCTCTCTCCCTCAGGTGGTCTTCACTTGCTTGCCTGCCTGCCTTTGCTCTCTCAGAGACTTTTATGTGAAGACAAGGATCCTCTTTGATCTCTAGCTATCTCCTTGGGGGAATAAGACATTCTTTTCTCTACGGAACCACCCCGGTAATTTTGTTGCTATTGATGGTGCAACTACGGTCTCCTCAAGAAACTTCATCTTCGCCATTTTTTTCTTACTCAAAACTTGTACTGGAGTATGTTTTATCTTATTATTTCAAGGTTACAGAAAATAAATTCAAATTAAACCTATGTGGGTGGAAAATGACATTTGTGTACGGAAATATTATTTCAGACACTGGTATCTCATCGGTATAACTCTCCCTACAGACAAAAGAGATGGCATACACAGCGTGAGTGAGAGTGTGTGTGGGTTTTGGTTTTCAGATACATGCATGCTCAAAATATCTTACTGAGTTTCCGAAAATTGATATTCAACCCTTTTTATTGATCTGGAGAATTAAATAATGTTTTCCAAGCATTTTATGGAAAGAAAAAAATCACCAAAAACCCCACAAAATAAACCATAACATTCTGAAAAATGTTTTCAGTGTAAGTCCTTTGCCCAGTTGTAGTCCCAAGTTAAATGTTATTTAGCACATACATATTGTTTTCAATTTATTCAGTGCATTTCAAAATATTTCCTTCACTCTAAGTCTCTATCTGTAATCACTGGTGTTCTATTACAGACCAAAAGCATAATACTAAATAAAGATAAAAGTAGCCTGACAGCTGCATAAAGAACTAATTAGGAACCTCTTTACATGTACTTTAAACCATGTAATTGATGTAGAAATGCATGAATCTGATAATATCTTCCTAATATCCTCACAACATTTCAAAGTCGATGACTGTCACATTTATTTCAGATAATTCAAGAAGTGTCATTTTCTCCACTTTCTTTAAAAAAAAAAAAAAAAAAATCTATTTTCAGGGCCACAGTTCAGTTTAATAATTCATTAGCAACTCCTTGAAACTGATCCCTGGTGAGACTTGTGACTGCCAATTCACAACCGTATTTTCCTAAAAATTTTTGTAAATAATTGCTGTTTCTATTTGTTTCAAACATCACTCTCACCTTCACATCTCTTCAAATCATAAGCCACATCAAGAACTTGACATCTGTACATCTGCTTGTTTTAAAATACCATGTTTATTTTAACCCTTGTATAATATCATTTTTACAGTTCTCTAAACAGCCACTCACACTGGTGCTACCTTTAGAAACCTGGTCAGTGACACCAGCTTTGCAGGTTTGTTTTGACTTTAACTGACTTTGACTACCTTGGGTTCTGTTTTCCTCCACGTTCTCAAAAATTTCAAAAGACTCCACAGAGCCTAGCAGAAATTACTTGGATTACCTCAGTAAGAGAGGGAAGGATTCCCCTGTGGCCCTAAGAAAATATTTTGTAGGACTAGAAAAAAGTTCCCATAAATAAAGGACAACCTCCAAACAGTGGCTTGGTATACTGTAAAAGAGCATACTCGGGTACATAAGAAGAAAACACCAGATTTAAGTCTATTTAAAAGGTGATCTGACCGTGTTAGGCTCAAAGAACTTTAAGCTTTTGCACAAATATTTACATTTTCTAATAGTAAAGAGGTTTCTTTTCTCTGTTGCTGAACAAAACCCTCAAAAAAATCTCACAATTTTCAACCAAAATGAGGCAATCGCCAAGGTGAGCTACCACACCATCCTATCCTACCCTGTCCTGCTCAGTACAGCCAGACTCTCTCCCAGCTAGCTTCTCACCAGCATCCCTCTGGTTTTGTCACCTCTGCAATTGTAGTACAGCCATCGTATAACAAGTGACATTGGCTACAGCATGTTGGACACCAATCAAAGTAAAAAGAGAAAAAACTGCGGTAGCTTCCTTCTGAATATTCACTCCTTCTCCTATAATTGCAGGAATTCTTAGTTGGGAGAGAGAGAAAAGGTTGGTCAACTGTGAGATTCTTTTTAAGATGAAAAATTCATCTCTTAGATCACTGAATTTGAGATAGTTTTAGAAAGCACTTGTAACTGCTAATGATAAAAGGTTTTGACATGATTGGCCCACTGTTCCCATAGGACAAAACTCATTTTGAATAGCACACGAAGATCATCTACTACTTGAACCTACTTCAGATAATAGGATGTTACGATTTTAAAGGGAGATATTGTCAAGGAATACGGTAACACTGCAAGACTTAATTATGCCCTTACAATGTTTTAAATACATTTAATGGGCTATATAGGCTGGATCCAAAGATTACGACACTCTATGAAAAGGCTCCTATTGACACAAAAGGTGCTCTGAAGCAATTATTCAGCTGCTTGAAATTCTTTTTCTATTTGTAAAGCCAGTTGGCAGATCTGTCACTTGCAAACTGTCAGCTTGCTGTGCAAGGAGCAAGAGTTCAGAATTAATATATTTTTATAAAATTATATAGTCACACAGGAAACAGACAGGCATGATTGCTTCTATGAAAGACATCCCGTAAAAGAGTTTTGATAACTTTGCAAGCCAGTTGGCATGAATGGACCACAGAAATGTGGCAGAAGAAATAGGACTCAGATTTTAATTAAGAAACCACAATGTTATAAATTCAAGAGAAAGCAAAAAGGCATATATTCAATAGCCAAAGTCAAAATTGTAAAATAAGAAATTTGCAAGTATGTGCAGACAGTTCTTTATTTTTCAAAAAAAAAGAGCAAAAATCAAAATATACCATTTTAAAATATATGACAATGCTGCCAGACACTTTCAGTTAAATAACTTTACCAGAACATTTTATGAAGTTTTCAAGATATGACTGTCACAAGTATCCTTCCTCACTCTAACTGCATGTGATCAAAAGCCTTATTGATTTTAATGGAATAGCAGCACCACCATTCTATTGAATTATACTACTGGTTTCATTAAGTTTCAATATGCAACTTTGAGGTAGACAGCGGGGCGATGTTTTCTGCAAATCTGAAACGATTCAGCAAGTGGGAGAAACTGAAAATTCTATTTCATGAAGAGAACCCAAGGAGGCCTTTTGGTGAGCTTCAATTTTTCTTCCAACATCAGATAACCCGATTATAACACTCAGCTGCAAGCTGTTTTGATTGAACTAAAAGCCTGATTTAATCTGCTACAAATGGCAAATTACTCCTCTATCTATCCTTGTACTCCATTATAGTATAAATTACTACATTTCACATTATTCCTGAAAGTTTAAGTGGAGGTGAACAAAACTCCAAGGAGAATTTTCTCCCAGTATATCAATCAACATTCATAGATATCGAAAAGTCAGGTCTGTGAAACTGCCCAGCAGCTGCCATTCACGCACCCAGGAACACAACCTCCTTGTCAAGTGTGCCTTAGGCTTCCTCCTTGCTGAAAAGAACTTGCTGATAACTTCATATGCACTTTAGTTAACCCATCAAGGGGCAGTGAACAGTGGCAGAAGATTATTTATGCACTGTTTTCCTGAATTTAATAACCTAGACAGGCAAAAGGACTTTTTTTTTTTAATTCTAGCTAGCATACCTCTGTTTCATTAAGGTCTTTATGATCACTTTGTTTCTTTGTTATGCATCCTAGCTTTGTTCTACTTCCTCAATAAAAAATTAAAGCAGCCAAATAATAAATGTCTAGTTACACAAGCAGATCTCATAATCACAAGTCAGAAATAAAAATCATGAAAATAAATGACCTCATATAATACATCCATTCTAAGAAAATCTGAGTTTACTTTTGTAAATGGTGGCTACATCCATTCTTCAATTACTCCAACAGATAATATAGAAACTTCGTTGCAAACTAATGGCCATTTGGAGGCACATCATGATGATGAGCACATCAGCACTAGACTCTGTAGCACTATCACACTCAAAGTGCTAAATCATCTCCTGCCAAGGTAAAGAAATAAATCTAAGAATATTACTAAGGTTGACTCCTGCACTGATATTTAGAATAAGTTGTTAGACAGAAGTAAAAAAATCAGTAAAAACACGGAACTATACTCACAGTAGCACAGGTGGCATATTCACAGCAGCAAGAATCAAGTCTTAGGAGTTATTAGCAGACATTGTCAATTATTCTGCAAGTATACCTTTTTATTTATGATGCTCTCTTGAATATATGGCCTACTAAAGAGACCAAAATACCTCCTACTGTCAAAAGGCTAATACTTTTCTTTTCAAGGAAAGATCCTAGAAATAGTATAATGATATGCACAGAACTCACCATCTGAAGTTCTTTCCAACAGTTAAGATGCATTATCAAAAGTACCTTGATGTACTAGGCATATAAATCTAGACCTATAAAGCAATTACAGTTTTAATAACTTCAAAGTTCAAGCAAATGAGGTTCCAAAATCTCACCAGGAACATTTGAAATATCCCATAATAAGTTGTTGTTATAAAATGTAATTACAAATTTTATTTCTTTTTTCTGTAGTGATTGCTTAGACACTTATCTAAGAAAAACTACTCTGATTTAAGCGTAGGAAATATCAAGAAACAGACAATAAATTTAATAGAAAAACAAAGTAAATAACTTGGAACTAAACTCAATTTAGCTACCAAGCTACCAAGTAGTCCTACTGATTTCAGTGAGACTATTCATCTGCTTAGATTTAACCAGATATCTTGTTCCTTACAGAAGCTGAATATTCGTCATTGTCTCTTTTCTCACAAGAACAGAGCAAAGAGAAAATGTGCTGTAATACATCATCAGAACGGGAGCAGATATCTCTGACATGGCTTGACTTTGTTTTGAAGTTGAGTATGTTTTAGGTTGACAGCAAGCTTCTAATGCTGAGTTTGCCTCATCACTATATTTGAAAGTATAAATTTCAGGTTGTTAAGAGAAGCGGGAGAATAGTATTTTAATATCATGCTTTTAGAACACTAACTGTAAATGCCAAATGAAGACTGCAAATTGCAATCACAGTAATACAGGTTCCCCTGTTACCAGTTACTCCCAGCTAGGGACTCACACTACAGAGTAAATTGCTAGGACTGTTAAAATCTCTTCTGTGTGGTTTCACTAAATTACTGAAATGTTTTCCAGTGCCTCTTTTAACCAAACCTCTCAAATTTTTCTCACATCCATAAATACAGAGTACAACTACCACAATGATAAGATCATGAAAAATAACTAGCTAATAAGGACACTGAGCTAAAGTCTTGAATTGCTTTCAAGGTTTTTTGAGGGATTAAGTATTTTTAAAGCCTATCAAATCATTCTCATTAATATGGAAAATGATGTGGAGAATATGGTTTGCTCTTTACAAATGTAAAATATCCCAAATCATATCATGCTCAAGGAAGGGAAAAATCCTTTGTAGAAATTATACAACCAGTTTCATATCAGCATTTGAAAATTTGGATAGCTAAATGTTAGACAAATAAATGTTTTTCCAAAATAACAAAAATATGGGCTCCTAAGTTATAGTTTTTAGCACATGGCAGAAAGCTTCCCAAGAAAAGCTTTTTTTAACTCAGGTCCATTTTCCACTGTACAATAGAAAGTTGTAAGGTTTTTATCACTTTATATAGAATTATGTGGAAAAAAGATCTGTTATTGGGGGTAGGTGATGCATTTAGCATTTTCTGGCAAGGATACAAAAATTAGTAAAGTGGAAACTTTCCAAACTAACACTGAAAATGAATAAACATTGAAACAGCTTACCTCAGAGGGTGGATTTACCATTTCAAAAGAAGATTTAATTCTTTCTTATCCCCCCCACACCCCACTAAGAGTTATGCCTAGATCCAGGTTTCCTGCAGTAGCCTTTGGCCTACTCAGGCAAGAAATCTCTGTTCCAGTCTCTATGCTAATACTGTCAGGTCCCTTTGGATAACAGGTTGTTCATTTTACCCAAAATGGTCATGACCTTCTAGGTTGTTAAGACAATAATTATAACAAATACTTTATAAATTCCCTATAGAAGAATGAGGTTATTTTCTGACCTCTCTTCTCCTCAATAAATAACTTCTACTAAAGGATTGTTGTGAGGATAACCTTTTCCCCACAAGCATAAGAGATTGACTACAGCTGGGTCAAGGGTACTGAAGCAATTGGCCATCTGAAATAGATTTCCTTCCCACAACTGGATGGTGTTCCTGCTCATATATTAACACATAAGACAGCACTTGCCTCTACTCTACTATACCAGAGTAGTAGTGCTTCGAAAAGAGGTACCTTCAGCACTCCTTGGGCTCCCTCAGATCCCAAGTCTCAATAACATATTAGCATCACTAACAACATCCCATCATCTCTTTATGGATTGCCACTACTAGATCCAGTTGTTTGTTTGGTTTTTTTTTCTTAACCTTACTGGAGCCAGGTTTAGCATTAAATGAACAGTTCTTGTCTGTTAGCTGAAATGTTCTCGGCAAACATGGGATTATTCCTCCAACCAACCCAAGGTAAAGACATCTGTATTTCTAAAGCTAGGTAGAGAGTCAATTCCAGCACTCAAATGGGCTTGCTGAGCACACTCAGATAGATACTCAGTAACTCGAGAAATCAAGTCAATTACACTACACATTTTCACCTTTGATAGATCAGGTGCCTAATTTTAGATGTTCAGCCTTGAAATGTTTCTTCCCTTTCCCTCACCGTCCTCCCAGATCTTCTGACAATGGCTTGGTTTGTTTTGAAAACCATTCCTACAGCCACTAAGTGTCAGAGAAGTTCCTTTTTGATAGCCATACAGAGTAAAGCAAAGTTTCAAATCCAATGTCAAAGCACATATCAACACATGGGCCTTCTGCCCTGCTTGGCTGCCATGGGAACACAGTTCTTTTAAGGGTGGATTTGAGTCAATGATTTTGTCACATGAAGACGCACGTTCTCAGCTAAAAAAAAAAAACCACCATGCTGATTTATATCACTAAGAAAGCTGAGTTTCAGTGTGAAACTATAAATAACTTCTTATTTATTAAAACTTCTGGCATGATTAGCAGTAATTTGACGTTTTATTGTTAGCCTCATACGAAAATATGACTGCTAAAAGAGGAACCCTATTTGCAGCAGATGAGGTAAGGAAGTCAGCCCACATGCAGCACTAAACCCATGCAAATCATTCTTTGTTCCTACAGAAACACACTAAGGTTGCAATGAAAATCAAACGCTAAGATCAAGAAAGCAAGAGCATGTTAGTGCCTCTAGCAATGGATGCTGATGAATTATCAATTATCTTGTGCTACCAGGTCTCACCATTTCATAAGAAAAAGGCCATGGCAGAAAGATTTAAACACCGTTCCTAATACCATTCATATTTGTCCTGTTCTACTTGTGTAAGCTGCTACTACACTAGCTGTTGTAAGAGGCATTATGCTCTCAGTTCAAAAAGAATACTTGCAGTATTACTTTGGTCTCCATAGCAAAACAGCAGATGTTGAACGGACTCAACAGGCTAACGTGGTCCTTTAGAACTGTCTTCCATCTCTTCTTAGCAGTTCTAAGACAAGACAGTCATACTGGTTTTCTAGAATACAGATACAAAATTAAGCATCTAGAGCTAAAAGTTTTCTCAAAGTCAGACCTTTGTTAACCACAAAAGTTAAGGGAAAACAGCATGTTCCTCCCATATACTGAGATTTTTAAAATCCTTTAAGAGAGTCTTTATGTTTTCCTCTCTTTTTTTAAAGGTTTTTTTTATTACAGCATATCTCCCCAACAGAAGCAAGAAGCAAAGAAAGATTAGTCAGATGCTGCAGCCACAAGAACTAAAATTTATTTAGAGAAAAAATTCAAAGACATAAATACATTGGATATCTAACATATTTTAAAATTTCCCATTGTGGTAAATACCCAATACTTAATCTAGCTCTAAAGATATGTAAACAATGATTAAATGTTTCCTTTTAAAATCTAATTTAAATTTTAAATAGTTCTATACTGCAAGTCTCTGAAGACACATCACAAGCATCTGAATATATGAGAATATCACACAAGTGTAAAATTGCTTCATCTTATCAAAAACTTGAGGATGGTCAAATAAAATACATCAGATACTGGATTAAATCAGTCTTTTTTCCTTAGTAGGATAAATAAAGTAGAACTTTATTCTTGCAAGTCAGGATGCAATCACTAAACTATCTGGAACTCTATTTAAGTGGTTAGCATTGCACTGTTCTTATATGGTATATTTTTCCCTGCAACTTTTCTTTTTATATGCTTTTGTACCTTCATCACCAGAAACTCAGTCCCACAAGGTTTAGTCCAGAGGAAGATCCAGCTGTGCAGAGCCTGTTAGCCAAAATGTTAACACTACACCTTTTATATCAGTGTATTCCCATCAGTCTATAAGGGAGGGATCAAGATGAATAGTACAGCCTAGTTAGCCTGGGCTGCCACAGTTACCTGGAGGCAGCCTATCTAGTCAGGCAGTACGACAAAGTCAGCTGAGCTCTTTCAGCTCCACCTGCTCCACAGAGGACAGGTTGAGATCATACTTTGTGCTTGCAGTTTTATCTTCTGCACTGTTAGCTTTCCCTAAAGCACTATGGAAACAAAATCCCAGGATTAAAACAAAGCATGTGTTTGAAAGCTTTGCTCAATGCGGGGCATGATGATTAGTATCTTTGAGGTCCCTTCCAGCATTACCAGACCAAAAAAAGGCTGTAGAATCCACCTTCTCTTCTGACTTCAAATGTATCACTGTAGTCTTCATTTTATAGAGCTGATTTTTCTTTATATAGAATCATAGAATCATAGAATGGTTAGGGTTGGAAGGGACCTTCAAAGGTCATCTAGTCCAACCCCCCTGCAAGGAGCAGGGACATCCCCCACTAGATCAGGTCGCTCAGAGCCCCATCCAGCCTGGCCTTGAACGTTTCCAGGGATGGGGCATCCACCACCTCTCTGGGCATATAGTTCACTGCTACCTAAACTCTTCTGTTATTCTCTTTAGCAGGGAAGTAGAAAGGTACCATTAAGTGATTATAATCATTACATATACTTCTTTATCTAAATACTATATACAGGACGAAATGCATTGAATCTCTCTTTAAAGTACTAAAAGTAACCATATCAGCACTCTTTGGGGGAATTTTCTGGATTTTTTTCTGTTAAATAATTAAACGTAGTAATTTATAAAATTAAAAAGGCACAGCATTTGCTTGGCTGAGATAACACTGTTATACAGGAAAGAACATGCTTGGGAACAGCTTAGTCAAGTTTAACATCTCTGTTGGTGACATGGACAATGGGATAAAACGCACCTTCAGCAAGTTTGCCAATGACACCAAGCTCTGTGGTACGGTCAACACACTGGAGGGTTGTCATCTCGAGGGACCTTGACAGGCTGGAGAGGTGGGCCCGTGCAAACCTCATGAAGTACAACCAGGCCAAGTGCAAGGTCCTGCACATAGGTCAGGGCAATCCTAAGCACACATACAGGCTGGGCGGAGAATGGATGGAGAGCAGCCCTGAGAAGGAGGACTTGGGAGTGATGGTGGACGAGAAGCTCAACATGAGCCAGCAACACGCACTTGTAGCCCAGAAAGCCAAACACATCCTGCACTGCATCAAGGGGAGGTGATTCTCCCCCTCTGCTTCACTCTGGTGAGACCCCACCTGGAGTACTGTGTCCAGTTCTGGAGCCCCCAACATAAGAAGAACATGGACCTGCTGGAGCAAGTCCAGAGGATGGCCACAAAGATGATCAGAGGGCTGGAACACCTCTCCTATGAGGACAGGCTGAGAGAGTTGGGGCTGTTCAGCCTGGAGAAGAGAAGGCTCCAGGGAGACCTTACAGTGGCCTTCCAGTACCTGAAGGGGGTCTACAGGAAAGACAGGGAGAAACTCTCTAGCAGGGCCTGTTGCAATAGGCGAGGGGTAGTGGTTTTAAAATAGGAGGAGCCAGATTCAGACTAGATATAAGGAAGAAATTTTTTACAGTGAGGGTGGTGGAACACTGGAACAGGTTGCCCAGAGGGGTGGTAGATGCCCCATCCCTGGAAACATTCAAGACCAGGTTGGCTGGGGCTCTGAGCAACCTGATCTGGTTGGAGATATCCCTGCTCCTTGCAGGGGAGTTAGACTAGATGATCTTCAAAGGTCCCTTTCAACCCTAACAATTCTATGATTTTAAGACATCATGCTTTTCACGCTCTCCTGTTTGTTTTCCTACAATAAAGAAATGCTATCTATTTCTATCACTTGAAAATGTGCAATTGTTATTTTCACATCATTTTACTCCCTTTCCTCTTCCTTCTTTCACTCTACTCTAAACACTAGATAGCCTAAAACTCTCCTCCTTCCTATTTGGAATCCATAGTGTTGAATTCTTCCAAGTTGAGTATCAGTAGTGTTGATTTACTCTGAGTCATTTTCCGGACTACTGACACTAAATCTAAAGCTGGCACTTCAAAATTTAGCTAAGAAGGATTCTGGCAAGGCATCCTCAGTTAGAAAAGAGAGTGCTGCCTTCTGAATAAAGGATGTCATTAAAGATGAATCCCTTCTCTGCCTCTTTAAATCCTTGAGAAAACACTGAAAATAGGGAGGAAGAGAAGAGTGGACTCAGTAAGAAAAACATCATTTTGAATCCTGTCAGCTGCAAGAGAAGACAAAGCAAGAGAAGATTCACTACAATCACATTAGTAGGATCAGTTATTCTAAGCCAATTTCTTGAACAGTGTGTGTCCTAAATTCTTCCTGCCTCCATCTTATTTTAAGGCAGTAAAAACCTCTCTTCCTAAGCAAAGCATATGTCAGAGGACTTAAATGGCTTTGCATTTCCAAAGTGAATATGTAATTCCAGTGTAAATTTAGGATGACATACATAAAAATAGTAACACTAGAGGAAATGAAGATGATGTCATATAACGATACTACAACGAAGGAGTTTTAGATGCATTCAGTTAAGTTCTAGTCCAGAATTATCCACTTCCTTGCAATTTTGATTTAGCAAGGGAACTCCACTAAGAAATGGTTTTCTCAGAAGAACCATGAGATGGCAAGAAGGGTTAATTAAATCACAGCTTTAATTATCAGACAATAATATGAAGGTCATAAGTTCGTTCTCACTCACTGTCCCTTGCTTAAGGGATGCCTTCAATCACATCCACAGCTCAGGCTCCAGCTGAGATCACATGGCCACAGCATAAAAGAGAGGGGAAAAAAAAAAAAAAGAAAGAAATCCCATCTGAATCAAGACCATTATATTCAGAATCTTACAAAATCGCAAGTACAGAAGCCCCAAGAATGAGAAAGAATGTACATATCAGAAACAGACTTATGAACATACATACCTCTCTACCAAAAGCCATTCCTACATTTGTCTTACATTCAGAATCTAGAATATTTTGTGAACCTGACTTAAGACAAAGCTAGCAAAATTTAACATGGTTATGATGTAACAGGAGATAAAAATCAAAGCTTTCTCTCCACCACAAGCACTGGCTGACCCTTACTCAATAAACCTCGCAGCCACTGCCCAAGCGCAGCCGAGCTCTTGCTGCAGCCTGCACTTTCCTTTGATTGCCCTCACCTCAGTTTGAGCATTAGTGAAGCCCCAAACACTGCAAAATGAAAAATTTCTCAGGATAACTCCACTGTGGGGAAATATTCCATCTGAGAGATGCCTGTTGCGTTACTTGTGCTTGGCTCAGCAATGGTTAGGATCAGGGTTGGTAGAAAATCTAACACTCCCAGAGCCCCACCAGTGAGCATATTGACCTGCTTTGAGTAAGCCCCTGGTGTCAGCTGCTACCCATTGCTCCCTGCTGAGAATGTTCTGTTCCACAATACTGACTTCTGACTGCCTGATATCCTCCATCCCCAAACCAGCTTCTGAAAACCATTACCGGGCCGTTACAATAGCCAGCTTTATTTCAGTGCTGCAATGAAGGAGCAGTAACTTGTTAAAACATGTTCACTTAATCAGTTCTGCTGGCAGAAACTCTAAACGCAAGTGCCTAGTTTAACCCAAGTATTTGCAGTAGCATAATGTTCGTTTACCACATTCTACCACATTCAGTAAGTGGACTGTAATTCAGACTTGTGTGGCTCTTAGCCACATCCAACAGCAAGCACAAAGCTTGAAAGGAAATAACTAGCATGTAGAATTAACTGCAACCATTTTACAGTGTTAAAGCTAGTTACTCCCCTGATTCCTGGAGTCATATACTACACTTGTTTTAACTGCTTTATCTTCCATTCACATCAATAGCTCCCAGAAGGTTTAAAAAAAAAAATTTAAAAAAAAAAAAATAATAACCCCCACACCTACACAAAGTAACTTTAAAAATCGCAAGAGAAGTTCATTCAGATGGAAAGACAAATGTTTACCACATTTGTTCTCAAACACATCACTAAAGATTGTCTTCATTGCAAGAGACCCACTCAGTGTAATACACTTCCTTGTATACAGGCTGTATACAGCAAGGGAAAAAGAAGCGAGAAAAACTTAAAACATCTGGGATACAATTGTATATATGCAGATACTTCTTATTTCTAGAATTAAGAGAAGCAAGAAAAAAGGCAAAAGTGCTGTTGTCATAATTTGCTGCTTCAAGCTAAATGTTTGGAAAATTTTTGAAATTTAATGTGTTGTAATCAAGCAATTTTTCCATTTCATGTCCCTGAAATCCCACTGTAGACCTCTGCCATGATGATGAATGCTTTTAAGGTATTAGGGTAAGTATCTCAAAGGGTATTGCAGGCAAATGGCTGGCTATGTAACTGGTTGAGCATATGCAACTGTGAGCACTCGGTAAAGGGCTTCTATTTCTGGAAATGGGGCCATTAAGTTGCATTTTGCCTTTTTGCGACATGGTCAGTAGCCAAGTCTACGAACTCTTGCTTTCTCATCTAGATTGCAATTATACAGTCTTCACCTACACTGGATTTTTTGCATTTTCACTCTCCATTCCTAATTTCTCCAGGCTCTGATTTAGTAGACTGCGTCCCAAGGGTGAATTCCCTCAGAACTGTTCTTTCCTTTAAGACACTTACACAAAATGGGAAGAGGTAGCTGCAGTAATAGTGACTGTAAAATACATGAGCAGAATGGTGAGAAGTCTTAAAAAGAAAAAAAAAAAAATCTTATGTCGGACTCACATTAGCATTTTAACACTATCTTTACTAAGTGCCTCTTAGCAAAGAGAAATATATATGAAATTTAATAGGTAAATGTTTCATCAATTAAAAAACATTATTAAATTCTAGGACTAAGTTTTTGCACAAAAGTTAGACTTGACACTTCAGTGGGATGGCAGCTTATTCAGTTCTAAATGTGATTTCCCTGCTCCTAGAGTATAATTTATCTATGTTTTCTAGCAAAAATGGATTGAGCTATGATTGCGATAGGATGGAAGATATAAATAACATTCATAAAAGTCAACTGTAAACATACACTATGTCTATTTTGCATATATTAACCTAAAAAGCAAATGCAGAAGTACACTTCAGGAGAGGTTAAATGTGGCACAAATTATCAAAAGCAAGAAAACTGTAATCAGAGTTTGCATGCATTCTTCAGCTCAGTCCTAAGGCTGTGGATATCATCGCACATCCAAGATACAACATTACATCTGGTTCTCAGCATCTTTTAAAACTCAGGCTGCTTTCAGAGATGACTGCCAGAGAAAGATTGAGTTTTCTTATTATTTCTAACATTTCTCCAGAACAAGACATCCTATTCAATCTTTTATTGTATACATTATTAATCCATTTATTTTGTGGTGGCATAAAGCAATAAACAGATATGACTTCTACTCTAAAATCTGATTTTATTTTCTAATGAACATCCATGAAGGCCTCGTACATTCATTTTCAGGTAAAAAACTAGCAGCCTTATTTATAGAGCTGGACTCTATGGCTCTGTGGAGTAGTGGCAAGAGTTCAATAAATGGAAAGTTTACAGCAAAGATGGAAAGAGAACAATTCTATCAATTCCCAACATTTACTATGACAGCCTGCTTTACCTCCCCTTCCATTTTCCTCGGTGAGTGTAACATTATAAATAATTAGGCAGACACCAACTTTATGGATAACATCATTACTATAATTCTTTTATCTAACAACTGGCAATTGTTTTCCTAGAGGTTTCTTCCTTCAATTTTTTTTTCAGCTCCTAATCTCTTAACAATGACGCATCCAGCAGATTCTGTTAAAATCCTCTACTCCACTCGCACAAAGCTTATCAAAGGAACACTAGCTGCACCTAGCTGCATGGAGTAGCAAAACAATATTACACCAATTGCATATGATCAATTACATACAACATTTCCAGTACCATATAATATATAAAACAAATCAGAATTACATTTTTACAACAGCAGACCTTTCTTAGTGGAATCCTGTAAAGCATATTTCCTTTTAACCAACAGACTGTAATAGGGCTTTGGAGCCCTTGAGAACTATCGGGCAAGTCACAATTAATTATTTCAGTTTATGGGAAAAACTACTGTGGAACACCTTATTTATTTTGTTTAGGGCCTATTGCTACAGCAGAGTAGGCATGCTGTGTTACGTGTGCTCATTGAAGCCCACAGCTTCAAACTTTCAGCTGGGTCTCCACATAACTGTAAGAACATTCCCACAATGATTTTTTTTTTTAAAAAAAAAAAAATCATGTTTGTTCTAAATATTATTCAGAATGGAAAGAAACACCTTGTTAGGAATCTGCACCACCTTCACCTTTCCAGTACACCTGTATGTACACTTGCATACATATACCAAGAGTCTGAGTGTGTAAAACTTGACACACAAGAGTTCACAAATTCTTAAAAATAATGAGGTTTGGGTTTTGTTTTTTTTTTAATTTGCTCTTTCTGCTTTTTCCTTACTTTTATGTGACAATGTTAGGTCACAGTAATTTTAAACATCGTACAGATGGAAATATAGGCTTTTCTTCTTCTAAATCATTCATCCAGTAAGCAAAGTGGTATGTAACTTTTCAATAACTACTACAAGAGACATCAACTAAACCTCAGACAGAGGGTCAGAAAAGACAACCAAAGAACATGAGATGCAAGCAAATAGATTCTCCAGAGTAACACGTATGAAATCTTTGACACTCTGATCCTTATACTCACATTAACCATGTATTCTCTGCTCAGTCACACACACCATTACCAGGATGAATCTGATCTGCACTGACAACATCCTTAACCTGCCAGAGTCACTGAGCTCGTTCCTACTCTTAAAAGGGTAAAAGAAAGGATGTGAGAAAGTGACAAGTAAGGAAATACAACAGAACACAGCATAAAGCTTTTAAGTGCTCCTTCAAACATACCCAGTTTGTAATTTATGGAAAATAAATACTTGTTTTCATCTAGAAGATAACCACTAAGATGAGAATGCAACATCTGAGGCATACAGCAGAGGACTGCCCATACCAGGCTCACGAAACAGTTGCCCTTGTAGCTGTAACAACCACCTCAAGGATCAGAGTGGGAAAGAAAGGAAGAAACAAGCATTAGTCTGATCCTTTGCTTTTTCTAGGTGGTCTAAGTCTGGGTGTACTCCACACTACATGAAACACAGCTTACATTTGTTCAGACTTAGAGCAGCTTCATCGATGGGTCAAATCTCACCGCCACCATCCTTGCCCAAATTTACCCTGACAAACATTAAAGCAACATTTAATATTACTTTTTTCCCTTTTTTCAAGTCATCATATAAACTTCTTTCTTCATGTGGTTCTACACAGTAGTACATACTCCATGATAAGCCTATAAACGGCCATACTTTACCACTGAGCCTCCTTCAAAAACTGAAGTCACAAGTTTTAGTTAAATCTCCTTATATAAAGAGATGCACTCAGAGCAGTACAATTTTTATGTAGAAGATAGTAATCTCCTTTTTATCTTCACCAATAAAAATGAAATAAGAAAATAAAATTTTGAAGGTTTTTAGATAATGATGTTCCTACTGTGACATTCATTTATGAAACTCCCATGCTGTAGTTTTAAATAGCTGGTTTTTTTGATATCAAGTCATATCATTTCTGAACTCTACACTTTTTTGTCTTCCATTTTTTCTTATATGTATAGGGAAGTGCAGATTTACATTTAAAAAAAAAAAAACAGAGACTCAATGAAATACTTTATGAAACCATAGAAGTCCAGTGAAACACCAGAACTACTTAATGATGCATTACAGAGACTGTCACTAAGTTAAACATCTCCACATATACAGCAAGGACCATCAGAGGGAAGAGAAATTCCCTACTCCACATCTGGTATTTATACCTATAAGAAATGCTAGCTAGTAATGTTCCAGATTGTATTTCAAGTTCTTCTTTGTGGCATGGAAACATTCACTTTTGGGAAGAAACTGGGTAGTTTAGTAGAGCAGTTTCTATGGACATAATTCAGATGCTTTGAAAAGAAGCTGCTTAAGAAATTTGCTCTCTACCTTGCTCTTAAATCAAGTCAGGCCACAAAATAGTAATTTTGTTAGATGTTTCCAAGGGAAAAAAAAAAAAGAGGAAAAAAAGAGAACGGGGCGAAAAAAAAAAATATATATATACACCTAATAGAACTTTCACTCTATTCTTCTCCAGAAAAGGGTTTATCAAGCTAAGGACTTTATACAGGCTGTAATGGTAGAGAGGAGAGGCATTTCTGCTGTTAGGTCCAGTGTACCGAGCAGCTCTCCACACTAAGAAATGAGTGTGGAAAGGCTACAAAGAGCTCTAGAAACAATCTAGGACAGAGGCTGGCATTTCTGAAGGAGAAAGATGAGAAACAATAAAATATGGTCTAGTTTCTGTGCTCTTAAGATATGAGATGCTGTCCTGGATAGAGATTGAAAGTAATAACAAGGCTAAAACAACTGGGCAGGTCAGAAAATAAACATAATATCTCAATGAAAAGGTTTCAAGGCTGAGACATTTATTTTGTTCTATATGAGGACAAAATAGACATTTTTCAAAAACATTCACATAAAGTTAAGGAGAGACCTAGCCAAGAGCAGCAATCAGTGTTAGGCCACTCACCTGGATCCAGATTTCCCAGATCTTAACACGTTTTGGTATTAACTGAACTCCCAGTTAATACCAAGACTATTAATCCACCTCATTCCACCAGAAATTCCCTGGTAGTTTTTATTTTTAATTCACTTCTTGATAGCCTTCACAATGCTATGGTACCATCGTGCTTTTATCTTTGAGACATTTACACTTTCTGTTACCAAAAATATGATGTCATTTGAGAAGACCAGTACTCTGTCTTGTACATATCATGAAAAGAGGAAATCAGTTGGTAGCTTAAAAAAAAGGACAAAAGCTCTACTACTTTCTTAAACAGGAAATAAAAGGCCTAGGTGCAACATACTCCCTAATGTCCTCTTCTGTCCCATTATATTTGAGTACAAAAGGCTTTATAACAGAAGATAATCCTCTTCTGCTACTTCATGCCCAGGAGTTATACATGTTACTACTGCTAAACATATCATAAATTAAAGATACAAAGGCAGTTATATCTTCCTTGCATATAGATTTGCTCATAACCTGTCTCAGGCTCAACTGAATTATTTGTTATGCTTTGGTATTACAGATTCTCTGAATAATAAAAGTAAAGAGAAGATTCCTTACACCGTGCAATACAGCTAACATGGTTTTAAAACTACATTCTGCACAAATTTCCTTTTTGAAAATAAGATCTGGTATTCCATCTATCTGCTATACACATCCGTGAATGTTATTCACATCCTGAAACCATGAAGAACGTAACAGTAGTGTTTCATCACTGATCACTGTAGAGTCAATCATGTGCAGTAAAACCTGGTTGACTTTAACAGTCAAATATGGCCACTGCCAATGGAGTTTTACCAGGATAAATCTGAGAAAGCATCTGTATTCTGCAAACAATATTTCAGTGCAGAAATTTAAATGGAACTGCACAGAACTTGAGTTAGTTTACTATCTAAGAAAATATGTCCAAGTAGACAAACATTTTAGTTAATGGACTAACATTAATTGAGAAATAAATTAGTCATGATACATTTGCAATCAACCAGAATGCATAAAACATCAGGAATATTTTGAGAAATCAAAACAACCATGTCTGTTTAATAGCTTGGTTTTTTCCAATTAAAATAATCTACCACGAAAAGAGAAGAAAGCAACAAAATATTGTTCTTGAGTATTGTAATATTTAGTGCTCTGCTGGGTCATACATTTTTTACAGATCTGCATAGCCACACAATCTCTTGAAATATCTGCAACAGTTTTTTATTTCATGAGCATATTCCTGAAGCTAATGCAAAATAGAGCAAGGAGGTTTTTTTTTCATGTCCATAAAAAAAAAAAAAAAAAATCCTACAAAGTACTAGGTTTATAAACTGGTCCTACAATCTTACCCTATCTACCATAATAAGGTAAAAGAAGAAATGCTATCACTTCAGATGCTGCTTCTACTATATAAGTAATTTCTGAGAATTTCAGATCATTTCTAACAGGGACCACATGAACAGTGCAATTATTAAGCCATATTAGGGATAATACGTGCACAAGAGATACCCATTTAGGGAGACTGCTCTAAAATTCAGTGTCAATTGTATTACTTTAAAGAATAATAGTTGCCTTTTTAATACTCCTTTCTAGCAGTTTTATACTTCTTTCCACTAAAAAGGAAGTCACCAATCTCTTTAGATGCTACCTCCCCTTCCTGAAGTCCATATTACCACGGCCTTAAGGCATCAGTGTTCAGTGAGTTGGATAAAGACCACTCAGGAGTGCCTTTGCATGCTGTAATTACACCTCTCACTGCAACGCAGACACAGATATGAAACAAGACAAACGAACATGCTCTCTACACAACTTGCCTCTAGCTTTTCTCTCCCTAGGAAGTATTTTCATTTATTCTCCTCCTAATGGCAACTCAAAACTACTCTTCTTGCAATTCTCGCACAAAGGTTGAACATAATCTAATTTTACACCTGCTGCAGGCAATCCTGTCTATCCAACAGTTAATTTGGTCAGCCATCCGGAAGGATTTCAGCATTATTCAGTCTTATCTAGACCTCAGTCCCCTTGGCCATACCAGACACCCATGCCTTCTTTACATGAGCTGCACACGGTGGCATTTCTGAACCTGCACAAATTCAGAGTCAGCCAATGAATATGTGGGGCAAATAACATGCAGCATATGAATTTTCTCAGGTAGTGTTCGACATAAGGACACAGCTTAATAATTTATTAATGCTAAAATTTGGGAGGAAGAAGAAGGGTGTTTGCTCTGTTGACCTTGCCTCTGCTCATAACAAACCTGAAAGCTATCACCGTGAGCACTTTGTTGGGATTCTTCGCATACAAACATGGTAACACAAATCATTAATGTAGGCATCTCTGAGGAGAAATGTGTAATTTTCCTACTGGTCATAATCACAACTCCGTCTGTGTTATAACACACTTCTGCAGGCTTTTGTGCATCCAAATAAGACTTATTTTTCATTATTAAATATATCTGTGCTAATATACCCTGATTTATGTTCACTTCCACAAAAGCTTTATGCACACACATGCAAAGTTTAACAGGTATGTATCTCCAGCTTGCTTTCATCCCAGAAGGGGATTTTATAGCTGTCAGTTAACCTGCTTGAAAGAAGAAATTTTCTGTAGCAAGTGTCACCAATTTATTCTTACAAGGCTTTGATCACCATTCTTGGTAACAAAGATGCAAATCTTCTGATGGCCCCACCTCCATTTTCAGACTGAATAAGGAGTGGATTGTTCTAGTTAACAAATGAACAAGCAATTGGCAGCAGGTTTCAGGACTGATTAACCAAGCAGCTCTGCAGGAGCAGCAATGGAACAACTCCTCTCACTCTGTTCCTTTGCTCTAGCCACAGAAAAACAAGCCTCAAAAAAATTTCCTCAGATTGTTCTGAGAAATTCATTAACTTTTTATGCAGCTTTTATCTTTACATTAGGGAAACACTGACAATGCAACTAAATTTTATGAACTGAAGAAAAATTATGATGATCTTGTTCCAAAGCAAGTAAGTGCCAGAATTTGAAATTGGCCTAAGCTGCACCTGTAACACCCTCTAAATATAATTTAATTGCTCATTGATTTTTTTTTCCTTTATTGAGCAAACTGCCATTTGCTCAATATATTCTCCACTTTCTAGGATTAATAAAGATGATTTTCCATCTGCTGCAGTGGTCCTCTGAGACAGGGGAAGTAAGTGAATGTGCATAAACACCTGTCTGACCAAAGGAGAAGGAATTCCTCTCTTGCTATGGAAAACCCAGAAGTGCACCACCAGAGACAAAGCTCAGAAGTCGATGCTTTTGCCAGCTCTTGGCAGCAAACTCAGTTAACTTCAATCTCTACAGCACTAGCCTTGTTTCTTGCAATTCTTGACATAATCAATTACTGGAAATAAGAAATACTGGGGAAACACACGGTGACATTTGAAGAATGTATTAAGTTGCAACGTCAAGAACTAATTTCCCAATAGGATTAACAATAGCAGCACAGTTTTAAGGATAAATTATCCACTAGGGCTAGAGAAGCAGCAAGCATGGTTGGTTTTTTTAGTTTTTCTGAATTATTTTTCTTATGAAAGTTTCCTCTTTGATGAATTCCTTGGTTAAAATCAATTTACAGTGTAAAGACAGACAAATGGAACAACAGCAGTGATTATGGGGCATGCTGATCTGACTAACCCATAGATTTATTAGTTTGATTTGAGTGCCTACCTACTTCCCCAGAGTGAATCGTTTAATTAACAGTCCAGAACTGCCTTATTCTTATTTTTCTTTTTAAAGCAATGCTGCCCCCATCTGGGAGTACAACCTAGAATCTACTACTGCTTACAGCACTTACTCTATCCTACCTGAATTGTACGAATTGTGTTGATAAAGTTACTAAAAATATGTCTTCCAGTATAATACACTTGAAAAATGCTTCATGGCTGAAAAAGATTTTAATTCAAAATTTATAGAGATGAGTTTAAACTCAGTGATCTGAAAAAAAAAAAGATTTTTCTTATTAGATACATACACACTGATTGAGTGTAAGGTAAAAGTACCAATGTTACTGATATGTAACACCAAATATTCTTAATTCCAAATTTTATTGAAAGTAGATTCTTTCAACACAATTTTTGGATAAGATATCAGAAGCAGGTTAAAAAAAAAAAGGCACAGAAAGTAACTAGATTTGATAAAATACACAGAATTTTGATGTATCATCAATAAGAAACCACAGCTCTGTTGGTTTTGTGATCTGTATTAGCATAATACACCAAATTTAATCAATGCATCAATCAAGTCATTAACGGTCTACAGAGTTGAGCATTATTCTCCTGTGCAGGCAAAATGAAATTAAATCCTTTTTTTTTTTTAGTTTCAGTGTATGAGCATGACTCATGAGTAGCTGGCATGAATATTTACTGAAGATTTCATCAGACATAAATTAATAATGTTCTTCAATATACAGACCATAATGTTGCGTATCAACCTACATGCTTACCATGTTTACTCCTATTTATGCCTTTTTCCCCTGCCTCGCCTCAACTTAAGGGCCATATGTTATCAACAGAGCCAAAGCGAGTATCTGTAGGACATGGTAGAAGAATCCCAGGCTGGAGTTTCTAAATGATCTTTGTACTGAAATCCCGTTACAGGTCTGTTATGTTACACCTCAAAATTTAACCAATCAGCAGATAAGATTCTATAGGAATGTAGAACAGAAGAACAAATCCAATGCAGCCTTCACCAAGTCATATTAACTCTAGCTCTTCAGCACAGATGTGACTGTATAGCAGAAAATACATCTCCCTGACATTTCCACGGAAAAAAAAGTTTCTTGTATTTGACCTGCACTCACCAGAAAAAAACATTCACTGCTGAATGAAACCTGGCCATGTGAAGCATTATCTTTTATATTAACCTTCCTCTTCCTGAATCTGAGGATACAAACTCTTCCCCCCACTGAAGTGCTGCTAAATGTATTACGGGACAGAGGGAGGCCGTCAGAGCTGATCACACCAACCCAGTTCCAGAGGGGGACAGATGCTGCCCCACCATAGGCACCACGCCTGCACATTGTGTCAAGATGACACAATGAGCAGGTTCGGGAACATCTGAGGAATCTGAAGGTGCACAAGTCCATGGGACCTGACGAGATCCATCCACGGGTCCTGAGTGAACTGGCGGATGAAGTTGCCAAGCCACTGGCCATCATATTTGAGAAATCGTGGTGGTCTGGTGAGGTCCCCGATGACTGGAAGAGAGGGAACATAACCCCCATTTTTAAAAAGGGGAATAAGGAGGACCCGGGCAACTACAGGCCGGTCAGCCTCACCTCTGTGCCTGGCAAGGTCATGGAGCAGATTCTCCTGGAAACCA
>JAAGAY010146997.1:35018-46545 GCA_011801015.1 Ardeotis arabs | reverse complement strand
TGCTAAGGCACATGGAGAGCAAGGAGGTGGTTGGTGACAGCCAACACAGCTTCACCAAGGGCAGATCGTGCCTGACCAATTTGGTGGCCTTCTATGACGGGGTGACAGCATCAGTGGACAAGGGACGAGCAACAGATATCATCTACCTGGACTTGTGCAAAGCTTTTGACACTGTCCCACATGACATCCTTCTCTCTAAACTGGAGAGACATGGCTTTGATGGACGGACCACTCCATAGGTAAGGAGTTGGCTGGATGGCCACACTCAGAGAGTGGTGGTCAACAGCTTGATGTCCAAGTGGAGACCGGTGACAAGTGGCATCCCTCAGGGGTCCATGTTGGGCCCGGCCCTGTTCAACATCTTTGTCGGTGACATGGACAGCAGGATAGAGTGCACCCTCAGCAAGTTCACCAACGACACCAAGCTGTGTGGTGCCATTGACACGCTAGAGGGGAGGGATGCCATCCAGAGGGACCTTGACAGGCTGGAGAGGTGGGCCCATGCCAACCTCATGAAGTTCAACCAGGCCAAGTGCAAGGTCCTGCACCTGGGACGTGGCAATCCCAGGCACAAATACAGGCTGGGCGGAGAATGGATCGAGAGCAGCCCTGAGGAGAGGGACTTGGGAGTGCTGGTGGACGAGAAGCTCAACATGAGCAGGCAATGTGCCCTTGTGGCCCAGAAGGCCAACCGCATCCTGGGCTGCATCAAGAGCATGGCCAGCAGGTCAAGGAACGTGATTCTCCACCTCTACTCTGCCCTGGTGAGACCCCACCTGGAGTACTGTGTCCAGCTCTGGAGCCCCCAACATAAGAAGGACATGGACCAGTTGGAGAAGGTCCAGAGGAGGGCCACAAAGATGATAAGAGGGATGGAGCACCTCTCCTGTGAGGACAGGCTGAAAGAGTTGGGGCTGTTCAGCCTGGAGAAGAGGAGGCTCTGGGGAGACCTGATAGCGGTCTTCTAGTACCTGAAGGGGGCCTACAAGAAAGATGGGGAGAGGCTGTTCAGTAGGGCCTGTTGTGATAGGACGAGGGGTAATGGTTTTGAAATAGAGGGAGGTAGATTTAGATTAGGTATTAGGAAAAAAATGTTTTACACTGAGTGTTGTAGAACACTGGCACAGGTTGCCCAGAGAGGTGGTGGATGCCCCATCCCTGGAAACGTTCAAGGCCAGGTTGGATGAGGCTCTGAGCAACCTGATCTAGTGGGGGATGTCCCTGCTTCTTGCAGGGGGGTTGGACTAGACCTGTCCCACTGCCTGCCCTGGGACAAAAACATTTACTTTCACATGGACAAACAGCATACAGGATTTGACCAAGGTCTGTGTCATTCCTGTGGCCGTACCTGGTCAAAGAGGTACAATCACTGTATGCATTAAGTTGCAAGGCAGTAAGAACTCACTAGCATGCTGTTTGAACTACCTGCAGTGAGCACATTCAAAGACCAGATTAATTGCTGTGGGGGTGTACATCACATGAAAGGCAGTACAGAAAATAAGGAACATGAGGTGCAAAACCATAGCTGTCTCGTGAAGCACATATGGTGTGCTTTTCTCACTTGCATGAAAGATCAGACTTGTTACTGCCACAGTCCAGACTGTCCCAAATAACTGCAGATTAGCAAAATATTCCTTTACATTGGTACCTCAGGTAAATACACAGATTTTTGAGGCCATCCTTCAAATATCTTTTTCCAAAACATAAAAAACATTGCCTACCTTTGACATACAGGTGACACCCCTTCTGATACAGTAAGCCTTGACAGAGCTTAGCCTGAGCACAATCTATCCAAACTTGTAAGAATACCGATGGATAAAACTGCCTTTTTGTTGTTGTTGTTGGTTTTGGGTTTTTTTGTTTGTTTTTTGTATAAAACAAGACCGGAATACTGCATATCTTAAATATTTTGTACTGTGACTAAACCATTGTTAGAACAGATTTCTTTGGGATCTCATGAAAACCTAGCTTTTCATTGCAGTAAGAGTTCATTTATTGTTATATTCTAAAATCTACATAAAGTTTATGGCTTTTTTTACTAATACTTTGATAAATATTTGGTACTGCATTATAAAATAGCAAACAAATTATAATTTTACCTTCTGCTCTGTGCTCCTATAATTACTTCCCTTAGGAGTACAACCTAGCCTTTTGTCACTTTGATAGCACTGTTATTCTCAAACAGAGGCAGCAGAACACTAAAAGAGATGGATGCATATGTAAAAAGCTTTTAATCACAGGCATGAACATACCTAAAGCAGTAGTGTGATTCTTCTTCCAAATGAGGTGTCTGTGGCTTCAAATCAGACATATTTTTTAAATTTTCTAAACTACTGAGTAAGAAAATGTGAGTTCTGGCTCTGGTTTAGACACCCTCAAAAAAAAAAAAAAAAAAAAAAACAACCAAATGAACCAGAATTGCAAGCATCAAAGAATCAGCACCAATGCAATAACAGAAATGGGAAAAGCAGTCATCCATTATATACAGAGTATATTTACCCCTTGCTGTTATCACTGCAGGGTCAAAATTACTGTAGAACATGGATAAAACACAGTAGAATCAATGCTTTTTTAGCTTCTTGCCATTCCTCCTTTCCGCAGTCCGATACAATTTACCGTAATATAACCATTAGTGCCTATCTCTACTACTTAGCTCTGCCTTGAAGGGGTTGTGGGGAGAGGGGACACACTTCAGGAGTATTAAATATCACTTGATGCAAGTCTGGTAGCATAAAATTACACTTCACTAGCAAAGTAATTATTCCCACCTTTACTATCTCCCCCCTTTAAGATACTGGAGATCACAAAACACACTAGTGTGGGACTGCAGGAATAAAGAGAAAACTACCAAAACAAATCCACTTTACATACAGTGAGTGTCAATTTAATCACAATCCTTCTCTTTAATCACAGGGTCATTTTCTAAACAAGGTGTAAAAATCTAAAAAGCATAGCACGTATATAGCATCATTATAATGTCTTTGGGAAATAAAAAGACTCATTTGCAGGGAGTTTATAAAAGATATCTCTAGAGATAAGCTGTATTTCTCCCTGTAAGAAAAAAAAATTGTCCTTTTACATTATTTGAATTCTATACATTATATAGATTACTTTTCTATGTAACCCTAGATTTCAAATTGCACAAAGAAAAAAGGCTTGAAAACACAATCTAATGAATAAATTAGCCAGTTAAACATCATGTGGCATGACCTGAGAAACAGCATGCATTAATCTAATTAGGAACTGTGATGTTACACGTCCACAAGACCAAGATTTGCTATTTCCTGGCTTCCAAATCCATAACCGAGCAACCTTAACATTATTTTATAGCCAGCTGTGCTGTTAATATATTAATGAGCAAAGATCTGACTTAAGTATTTCACCCTTTCACTGAAAATTTGGCTCATTGACTTCTTGTTTTAATACAATATAATTACCACTTAGTGTCTAGTAGGTAAGAGATCAATTTTTTTTAAAGTCCACGGCAATACTGCCACTCATCTCTGTGGACAGAATTTCTTCTTGAGTATGACAAATATTTTCAACAGTTGTTAATAAATCAAAAATACTCTGAAGAAGAAACTGAGTACTATAATTAAATATAATTAAATCAACCAAATTTATTTCAATCAATAAATTAACTGTAATTAAATCAACTCATCTCTATGAAAGCCAAAAATACTAGCACTTGGGATCTCAGAATACTGACGTTTTATAACCTTTTAGGGGAGGTCAGAGTGGGACACCCTTTGGCATTCTGGTTGCTACTCTAAGACGACAAGCATTTATAGCTAATTACCAACCTCAATCATATTTGCATATCACTTTTCTTAAAACATCCTTTCAAAAACTTCTTACAAAATGAAATTCACCTTTTCTTTTCAGCTTGAATTGAATAGTATCAACTGTAATGTGCACTTATAAGATACATACTTTTGACAATGACTTGGATATTTCTGATTTTAGAGGTCACTGAATTAGAAGTGTGACGAAAGAATCCAACTGGACCATTGCTAATGAAAATAAGTTATCGGTTGACATGAATTAGCAGGTAAGGACATTCTCCATTATCTGTCATATCAATTGTCCCAAAGTGAGTAAACCATCGTCTCACTCTCCTTTTCCCTGGAGAGAGGCATTCTGTTACATCCATGGCTGCACAACAAGATCACGCATCCAGAGGCTCAAATACACTTAAACATAGTCTTTGAGATTTCTACTTTTCAAATCCCTCTTCTAATACTTTTCCTCCACTGAAGGGTGGAACATGCCGTTGACATTATTTCATAGGACCTCTCACCGAATACAACACTGCCTTTTCAGAACAACAAAACTTGTCTGCATTTTTTTTCCAACAGCCTAAACTGCAGTAGTGTATGCTTAAAGAACAGTTTTCAACATGTAAAAACACACTAAGCAATTTAGCAGCCTAAAGATGCTTCCTTTGTAAAATCAATATATCATAGTTCAGAATTTGTGGGAAAATCCATTTTTGCTGTTGTGTGACCACAATGAGATGAAAAGTGCCAAGTTTCCTTTTGACAAGTTAGGATTCTGTTTTCAAAAAAAATCCAAATGTGATAATGGTAAAGATATGAAAACCTTTAGATGCTAAGCATCTACTTAGATTTTTAATGTCTCTCAGTGTAGATAATTTCAAATTAGAAGTTGATCATGAGATGCTGCTCATCAGAATCCAAAATTTTGGCACAGAAAAACCACAAAATAGAAGGTTAAACTTCTGCTGAGTTACATAACTTTGCAATTGTGGGATTCTGCATTTAGGTAAACTACCACGGTACAAAAAGCATTCGGTGAGCCAGATTCAGAACTACATTATTACATTATCATGCCACAGGATCAAGGAAACAGTGATGTAAAATTCAAGATCCCTTGGCTTCTCCTCATCAGGACAAATTTAATCCCAAAGTGAACACTTTGAAATGTTTGAAGTATCCCAGGCTGCACAGCTTCAGACTTCTCTCCTAGAAATCAGTTTTATATTTGTCCTTAAGTGGAGCAACTCACAGCCCAAATTAATCTGAGGCCAAAACAGCCTTCTGGTCCTGTCCATGGAACTGCCATGATAATTAACAGTAACGAAGAGAGGACCAGCCACAAGAAGGAAAAAGATTTCACATCTGTCTCTTGATAATTTGCTTGTCTTGTTTATAGAAGCAGAAGCAGTTAGCTGATTTAGAACTAGCAGACGCAGCAAAAATAAAAAACCCACCACAAAAAGTATGGAAGAAGAGTTGTGACGTTTGATAGCTTACATTTTAAAAGCACTTCATTGATACGTAAGAGGAAATACAGATGAGAAAAGAACATATCCAATTAGCACTGTAATATTAGATACCAGCCTTACAAATAACATCCTGCAGTATTTTAGGGGAAAGCAATCAATGAAAACACACAGTACGATCTTCTATCTTTATTTTTGTATATTTTTATTGGGTACATAAACCAAAATTACTTTTAAAAAGGCAACACATGAGAAGCAGGGAAAGATCTCCATCTGTCAGGCTCTAACTCTAATCTAGCTCTAACCATTCCCTTCTTTGAAACAAAGAAAACGCCTTGATAAAATATGTAAATCGAAGTTGTCAGACAGTCAAGATAGCACCATCCATGTGAAAAGATGTACGTTGGTGTTTAGCTCAGCCCTTCATACTGCTGTCACTTGGTTCCCCCACAGACACCACTTTCTTGGATTGATGAAATTCTAGATACTCCTCTGCAACATCTCCAGTTGCAAAAAATCACTAATGTGTCCTAACCTATCTAGTGGCCTCAGATTCACCTAAGTAGGTTAGGTCAACCCTTAGCATAGCATATGATGTGGCTGAGGTTTCTTCTATTTTAACAAGAGTGACCATCCAACAAAGGACCTGATATCATGTTTTCGAAGAAGCAGTGTTTCAGCTGAAGCAGCACACACCAGAACAGTCCCTGGATGCCCTGCGTTTTGGCAGAGCAATTCATAAGAATCAAACTGATCTATTATGGGCACTTATCATATTTAGTATTCAGTGCAGAATTTATGGGTGAACTAACAAGTTTAGGAGTGGCACTCTGACATGTTAGTTCGGGATTGTGGAAATAACAACCATATGAAGGACCACAGAGTAATTATTTTATAGGATGCACAAACACTTCCATTTTAGACCAAAGCATGTTAACATGTAACAATATTATTTGTCAGACACTGAATGATGCTAAATATTATTTTTACTCTTTGAGTAATGGCATCATTTAAATCCTTTCTGAGAATCTGGCCTGTCCTCAAGTATTTTCATACTTCACTTCGTTTGGCTTTTTTCTCTACACTTTATCAACAGCAGTTCCTGTTATTCTATGATAGCATGTCTTTGAGGTGGGGAGGGGGTTGGCACATTTTCAGCCAGGGAATATGTAATTTTGTTTCCTGACGCAATCCCATCTAGCTCACAGACATATTTAGTAAGCACGTGTCCCTGCTGTGCAAGCTTTCACAAACACCAGTGTACATTCAGTGTGACTGTGTCATATGTCCTTCATTGTACCTTTAGTTACTGTGTATTGGTTTCTGCATGACTGGGCAAATTTATAAGCTTATAAATTCCACTTGTGTTCAAGGTGATAATTTAGTCACTAGATAGAAAGGTCCATGGAAAACTTCCCACAATTACTTTCCTCTGCTGCACAAAATATATTTTGCTTCTCCTCAGGTATTTTCCATTCTTACTTTCAGGCTTCAGCACACCTCTCACTTCTCACAATTATCTGTCCAAAAACTGGACGCAGATTAAGACAAGGGTTTCTTTCACAATTCAATTTGTGAAATCTTCTGCACTATTTCTTACAAGCTTCTTTTGATTAATTAAGCTGCTTCTTAGGTTCAAGGATAACATCATCCTATTTTTCTTCCATCTTTACAGCCTGATTTCACTCTACAGCAGGCAAATTCTCATTGATTTTTCCACATCCCACCAAGATGTTCTGGCAGTCTTTTCTTACCATGATGCTCCATTATAACATGGCTTCAATTAGGAGTTCCATCAGCCTCAAAAACTGGATACTTCAGTAAGTTTCAAATCTTTCAAAACATTTCCAAAGTTTATTCAACATTATCTTTGAAATCCCTCTGAGAAAATTATTTCCACAAAGCACAGCATCATCTCCCTTTCTTTACCACAGTTTAATAACCAGATTGCATGTCATTCTACTATTAAATAAATCAATTTCTGTAACTTCATCGATTTAAGAGATTACTTTTATCCTTGATCCCTCTCTAATTGTCTGCAATGATTCTTGGTCAAGATATTCCAAAGTTTGTGGTTCAATTCTTTCCTACCTACCACTCTATTTCTACTTCCAACCCTGATAAAAGTTAAAGAAAACTCTGAGTCAGAACCGATACCAAAGACGAGCCTTTAATCAACCTAGAGGGAAGCTAACATTCAGAAAGAAAAATCAGAGAAGAAATTAATGTCTCCAGCCCTGCAGCTGCTAGTGTTTCAATCCAGAATGTTCCTTGCCAGTCAATACATACATAAATACCACTTTCAAATAAGCTTCCTTCAAAGAAAAGTCCGTCAGCCAGGAAAGCTAAAAAATCGGGTACATCTTGGCCCCGGTCCAATGCTACTCACCAGCACTGCTTATGCAGCATGAAGGAATAATGAATATGTCTGATTGGCACCTGAGCAGATCTTAGCTGGCTGAGGAAAGGCTTTCTGCTGGCACAAACTGCCCCCCTCCACTTCGCTGGGGCCCACGCAACTGCCACCATCACACCTTCTGCAATTATACAATTGTGTTTTCTTACTGAAGCTCAACAACCAATCCTTGAATGATACGCAATGTAAATTTCCCATATTTCTTTTAAAGACTATTGCCTCCAAGTTACTCACAGGAAAAAAAGTAGAAATGTTATTATTTTTTTGCTGATTTTTCACTCTAAGAGGGGATGTTGAGCAGTAAGTCCATTTTATACAATGCTTTTCAACAGACGGTTGCAGCTTTTCAGCACAGAGCTGCACTTCAAATGTAGGTCAACAGAAGGTAAGACTACATAGGAGGATCAGTGCTGAGAAATGAAAGCAGACTAGATATTATTCATCGCGATTTCTGAATTCTAGGTTACTGTAAATATGATGTGAAATTACAGAAAATAATGAAAAGAGCATTAAATGGTTGTGGACTGTCAGCAATAGAATTGCTTATACAGGAATGTTTCATCATTAAAATATCTATTCTATTAAACTGTGTAGCTAGCTACTTCTTCTAATCCTTTTTAATAGTCTATTGTTGTTCAAACACCTTTTTTGCTGATCTCAGAGAGGTAAGTTCATCCTATTGAACAGCAGCATAGAAAAGAGGCTGTCTGCTCTAGGAAATATGAAAAATATTATCCCTTTCCCTAAGAAAAACTGCAAAATGAGAAGGATTCTCACCAGCTTTCACCTACAAACAAGTGATAGAAGTTAACCTGCATATTCTACTTCTATTTAATTATTTAAGCTAAGAAACTCAGTTACTAAGTACAGAACCATTTAAACACTGTTAAAAGCTAGAGACTTAAAGGGACAGCATGTGTTATATCTCTACAACAGCAAAACTACTCTCACATGTTTCTGGACACCCACATATTGTACCACTACACTGGGGGGATGTTGCTTAGCAAATATTGCTTATGGTCAATGACTTCATGATACTTGTTAATATCCTGGACTTCAGGCTGACAAACTCCAAATATCACTATGCATCAGATTTCTATGCATTATAAGGAGACAACAGTACCCTTTTCCCCAAATTGTTTTGTTTTACCAGTTGAATTCTGTAATTTGAGCAAGTGCAACCTCTCATTATATATCTATCATAGTAGACAGTTAACACACACATGGATTTCCTACCTCGGAATGACACCAAGAAATACACTGTTCTGGTTTAAGTACATTCTATTACGTTCTCTTTTTTTATTATATTGATGTGCTCACTATAAGGAATAACATGGCTAAGGCAGAACCACCAGTAAATAGCATTAGCAGGGCTTTAAAGGGGCCATCTAGTCCACATCCCTGATCTAAATCAGGACCAAGAATACCTAAACCATTCCAAGATGCACGTCTAACCTCTTCCATCCACTAAGGGTCCAGACCTTCCTCAGTCTATCCCTTTGCTTCACAGGAAGTCACAAGGAAAAACAGAGTGGGATGTTTAATGGGAGATACATTCAATGAAGCTCTAAGCATGAGTGCTTGACTGAGAATTCCCCCCTTAACTCAGGAGGAAAACTTAATTTAATATAATTTAAGCAGTCTTAGGGTCCATTGTCACTGCATGCAAGTCATACACTCAACATGCTTCATTCCTACGGGAGATTTGTAGACTTTTTATACTTACCAGCCTCCACTTGCCTGGCCAAAAAAAAAAAAAAAAAAAGAATATTATGAAGATAACTAAAGAAATAACTAGAATTGTTCAATAGTAAAACAATAATACAAGTTTATGGTCCAGATAGACCTTCCTTTGAGTTCAGCTATGAACTTCAATGCATTGTTCAAACTGAAAACAGGTCACGAAAAAAACGTTCTTCATTAAGAATTTTTTACTGGAGTAAAGAATCCGAATGCTGCTGGACAGATGGAGGGAGAGCCATCCTGCATGTGTTTCTGGAAAGTAGACTGTTGTCAACCAGAAGGTTTTTCTATGTGAGGAGGAACAAACAATTCAATCTAGAAGGTGTTTGTTGCTTCCCTTCAGGAATAACTAATCTAAATCATCATGGACAGTGAAAACAGGCATTCCAAGAAGAACTTCATGAGCTACAGAATTTTAGCAAAAAAAAAAAGAAATTGAGATACAGTCAGAAGTTGGATTTTGCCTCGAAAAAAAAAAATGTAACTAACATTGATCCTGGCAGTTTTATTAAGTGCTTTATACTAAAAATAAAATTCTGCAAGTACCAGGCACTTATGTACATGGTTGTTGTACACAGTTGTTGGCAGTATTTTTTGTTGTTTTTAAAGCAGAATTGAATTTACCACTATTTCCAGCTCAGTTCTGTATGAGCTATATGGCAACTGGGCTTACAGGGGAGAAACATAAAACCACCTACAACTTTGTATCTAGCAGCTTTAATGCACACAAAGCCAAAAATCAATTTTTAATTAGTGAAATAGCTTGAGAAATCATGTTCTTATACTATGTCTCTGATCCTGTGGAAGTTAACAGCAAAGCTACCGTTGACTTTAGAGTAAATAAGGTTGAACTCAGCATCCTCAGGCCCTTTCCCAACTCATTTCTCTAAGACTGGATCTCAATGAGCAAAAAACCAAATGTGGCTTTTTTTTTTTTTCAAGTCATGTTTACTCAGCGAGTGGGTGTGATATGATTGAAAAGTGCTGTTTGGGAGCAGGCTAGAAAATCTAAAGCCACTTTAGCTGACCAGACTGAAGAGGAAGCTAATTAATCATATTAAGTTCATTCAATTGAGTTCACCAGATTGAAGGACAGATTCTTATTTGCTTATGAAGACATACCCTGTTTAACAGTGACATGTTGTTATTTCACCAAAAGAGAAAGTGACAGAAACACAGCACAGAAAGCTATGACTTATATACTATACTCAGAAAACTATTCCAGTCTGCTATACAGCCATACATTTTTTTTATCAGCATTTCACAGTGCACAGCAAAACGAGAGCTGTGATGAATAAGAGTCTATGGACTATTTATAATTTTTGTTCAAGACTGAATTTCCTGCACTTTTAAAACTATAAATCCTACCTCACTCACAGAGTTAGTGGACTCTGCTTATACCTCCATTTTGGATCAGGAACTTGAAGAGTATCAATATGACAAAAAGTAATATAATAAGATACAAATAAGATGTAATTTAGTAAAATTAGTAGTAGTAGTAGACCCCTGCAGGAAACTAAGACTCAATGTTCTTCTGCTTACAGTTAAATACTCAGCAATTTTAGCAGTAAAGGCTGCCTGACTTGGAGGAGAAATTACATGTAATAAAAAAAAAATCTTCTAGGGAATAAATATTCTAGGTAATTCAGAACAAACAGAAGTAATAAATGGTGAAGAAGAAAACAAAACATAGACAGGCTCCTACCATTTGTCTGGATTTGCATGTGTCCTCTACCAGCTGTACTTGTTTAAAATACCTTTTCGCAAAAAGATAGAAATACCTCTCTTCAACTTTCTCTAGTCCACTAAGTACACAAAACAGTAAAAGCTCTGGAAAACAGTATGCTTCACCAACTAAGACATCATAAGGAAAGGATCAGCACTGGTCTTAGAAACCTGAGCAAGCAGATATGACACTTCATTTCTCTACTGATGTAGGAGGCTGAGTGGCAAGCATCAAAAATGAGATAATAATGGAATGTAAGTAAACCACAGTACCAAGCCCACATACATATGGATGCTAAATGCAGGAGTCTGCCGAGAATTTTGTCTGTTCACTCTTACAGTATGGAGACTTGGATATAATGCAAAGAAACCTTTCTGAGAGAAAAAAAAAAAAAAAA
>JAAGAY010146997.1:0-34998 GCA_011801015.1 Ardeotis arabs | reverse complement strand
TGAAGGACCCCACACCGGGGGAGGTGGATGCCTGAAGGTGGCTGTGGCCCGTGGAGGGCCCGCTGGGGCAGCCGTTCTGGAGAGACTGCACTCCATGGAAGAGATGACCCACGCCAGAGCAGTTTCATGAAGGACTGTGGCGTATGGGTGGGACCCCACACTGGAGCAGGGGAGGAATGTGAGGAGTTCTTCCCTCGACTATGAAAGCAGCGGCGTACAACATCGCGTAATGAACTGACCGCAACCCGCATTCCCTCTTCCCCCCCTGTGCCGCTCGGGGGGGGAAGGTGGTAGAGATAATGTTAAGCTCGGGAAGAGGGAGGGGTGGGGAGGAGGTTTTTATCTTGTTCTCTGTCTCATTACCCTGCTAGTTTTAGAAATAAATGAATAGTTTTCCCCAAGTCGAGTCTGGTTTTGCCCATGATGGTAACTTTAAGGATTTCTCCCTGTCCTTATCTCAAACCTCGAGCCGTTTTTCTTATATTATCTCCCCCTGTTCTCTCGGAGGGTGGGGGGAGTGAGAGAGAGACTGCGTAGTCTGGTCCTGATCCGGGCTGAACTACGACATTTATTAAAAAAAAAAAAAAAACCCCACGAAAACCCTGAAGTACCTAGCAATTGTTACCATCAGAGACATAGTGCTGGGGACTAAATGGACTATGGATTTAATCCTGTATCAGAAAACCCTGCCCTCTATCTTTCCTCTCCTTTTCCAATATCTTTTAGAGAAAAGTGGGAACAAGTCCATAGATTATTAATGTCAGCATTAGGGTTATTTTCTTCACTTATAATTATCAGGTTTTGAAAGAGAGAGAAAAAAAAAAAAAAAAGGTGTCAAGAGAAAAGAAAGAACTGGCTTCTTCCTATCCCCCTTTCCAATCTCAGAGAAGAGAAATTGTATCAAGTTACTGAAATCCTTTACAAAAGACAGTCTGGCTCTTGAAGTGAAGGGACACAACTCTTGTCCCTAGAGTCAAGAAGGACCCTGGTCACGGCACACAGAGTTGAGCTGCCTCAGGCTTTATCCCCAGCTTTGCTACAGACATTTGCGTACTGATGCCAAGGCAATTATTTCATCTATCTATTTCTATTTATAATTGAATCTACCCAATAGAGTCCACTGCAGGGAAATTTCAAGTCCTGTGTTACAACAATGAACTTGCAGCAGCTGAAGAGTTAGTGTGAGACGGATATGTGCTGGGGTTTAGAGGGTACATTTAAAAACCCAAAGGAAAATTTAACTCTCATTAAGAAAACTCGTATCACTCTACTGCAGTCAAAACAGTGAACAGCAAAACTACTTGAATTACAGTTATGTAAAAAAAGAAAGATATTTCTTCATCCCCCCCTTGGTTTAAACACAAATATAAAAAAAAAAAAAAAATTTTTATGTGGGATTTTGTACAGAGATGCATGTAGTTTTGTTTTGTCAGAATGACAAGGCAACACTGCAGTTACTGTGGTTATACCAGTGCCTAAAAGGATTCAATTTATTACATTAACTGTTCTAATATTGAATCAATGGCTCCTACAAGACATACCATAGGATGAATTGTCTCTGATATACATCTAAACAAAGAATGTGTCAACCCATATATAACCAGTACAACAGTCTCACCTTCACTGGTGATAAGCATGCACTGTTTGATAGCACAGAAATATTTTGGGTCCATCACTACTCAGTGCAAGGAATACAAACAGATTTCCAAACGTTAGCACCTCCTTGTAATCCATTGGTCACAACTGATGCTACTTCAAGGGAAACAGTTACAGAAGCTTGACTTCACAGAGCATCACATAGGGATTGCTATTAGATGATAAAGTACCTCTTATTTGCATACTCAAAAGATAAGAATAAAACAGGTGAGAAATTTATTCTTGCATCGGGAGAGAGAAGAGGCAATTCAGAAGACAGTGATATGTCATATACACCCACTTCTAGAGACTGTTTTTTCTCAGAGCCCTCACTATATGAACAGGGCTGTAAGCCTAACAGTTATCACACTTCTTGACATTATTTAGCATGGCAGATTAAGATAGCAGGGGGGATGGAAAGCTACGAAAACGTGTACCAACATCAGTGAGAATAATTATATTACCTCAAGTTTTAATGTGACAATTCCTATTGTAGCATTCTTTAAACAGCTGCTAATAATATTTTATAGTTCAGTCTATCCTGCGTTACATTTTCCCTAAAGCATATGGTACTGTTAAGGTAACAAGTCACCGTCCTTAAGCTTTAAATCTGGGTTTCTGAATTACATGCTTAGCAGTTCAGTTCCTCCTTGGGATCCACATCTCTTCAATAATAGTAAAAAACAAGGAAATAATTCTTTCCTTTACTAACTTGAAAGTTAAATGTATTTGAACTGAAGTATTTAAGACTGCATATGTTACAAAGGCTGTGTACACCATGCAATTCATCAGCATGAAAGCTATTTTATTTACACAACTTTAAAGATTGCTGACTCCATCATCTCCTTTTCTGTTGCTGGTTAAATAACCTCCAGTGCTGTATCTGTAAAAGATACAGTAGTACTGTACTGGATGAAGAAGACTTAAGAAATGTTCCCTTCAAAATTAGCTGAAGATGCATGAAGTAAACAACAATTTTTAAAGAAAATCTATAAATAGACATCAGGCTAATAGTTATTACATTCAATAATTTAGCATGATACGCATGACAGCTTCGACCTCCAAAATAATTTAGCACCTTGAGCTGAGATTAAATGCAGAACATTAATTTTTCCCTCTGGTTGTCAAGCCAACCAAGAGGCCCGTCAAATCCATTTAAATAAAGCCTGCATCATGTAATAATATTAAAGTGGATAAAATATTAATATGGGTCTGTGATAGAGCATTGGACAAAATAGCTGCAGTAAGGCAGCTTTAATTTACACCACCACCAATCTGTCTCTATGCTGAAAGCAGGATTTAAAGGTCCAAAGGATCTCATAGTTTAGTTTATACAACACGCTCATTTACAAAGTGTTACTGATTCTCAGCTGCTGAGAATATTCAGCGTTATTTCATAGAAAAAAAAAGATGGTTCCAAATTTCATCTTACTGATATAGAAAAATAAAATGTTGGACCAAAGTTTCCCCCACGTAAGCAGATGTTATTTCAGTGACAGTGGTATGCCTGTATCCATTTATTGCCAGTAATGAATTTTCTTTCTTCAGCTAGAGGATGATAAATGTCATGCAAACCTTCAATATTTCATAATATAAAAATAGATTGAAAGGGTAGGTAGACTCCCAAAGACAAACAACTTTAAATATTTAGGCTACGAGTGCTTTATCAGAACAGTAGGTTGTGTGTTGTCAGGACAGAACTACTCAGAGAAAGAAAAGAATAGTATGATGGAACAAATTAAAATAAGTCTGTGCTGTTTCCTGTTTAAAAAGAAAAAAAAAAACTTGAAACCTGCAGATTAGACATACTTAATTTGCATGATAAATGAGATTGATCACCTTTACAGACAATATCACATACATACAGAATCTATTCAATGTCACAATCTAACTCCATTGCAGGTACCCTTTTTTATTTTAACTTTCCAGACCATTTACTTCTCTAGACAAACTTGGGATCTCAACAAGAATGCAAACTTTAAGAAGTTATGCCATGTCAGCTAAATTCAGACACAATGCTGCACATTGCAAGTTTGTAAAAGTGTTGCTGATAACTGTCAAAAACCAGATCAAGGCCTGAGTTCCTATTTAAGGACAGGTTTCTTTTTATTAGCAGTAAATATTTTTATTACAGTGTTGTTCATATGATGGTGTGCCTCTGCATAGTGCAAAATCTTGTTTCCCAGAACTAAAAGATTAAAATCCTTATCTTAATGCACTTAATTACAAATGAGGCACTGGACAGAGGCCATTGTAATCATGCACATGTGCATAATTACACATACAGTCACATGACTATGACAAAAATGTATAACTCACAGCAATGGAAGACTTTCAGAAAGCAAAAGGGCAAATGAAAAAAATTAACTATACAGAGAGTACTTCACATAAAACACAGATAGGCTCTGCATTAGCAATAAAGAAACCAGCACAGAGCAGGATACGCAAAGCAGGTAAGGGATTTACCAGAGCAGAGTGGGCAATCCATATTGCTCAGAACACGTGGCACTCCTATGCCACAAACCCCTCAACAAATCCTTTCTCATACACAAGAAGCATGTAAGATGAGTGGCCCATTATGAGCACAACATGAGCTTGTTTCTCATTAAATTTCATTGCTAATACTTTTCCCTGCAATGTCAATATGTCAGGTAACTGGATAATGTGTGCTCTAGAAATGTTTAACATAACTTATCTTGATTCTGATGGAAACCTACTACTCATGCTCTATGGAGACATACATGGTTTTGCTCTTGTTCCTTTCTAGAGAGAAAAGTAGATTATTTATGCCTGAGCTGATTGCTTTGATCCAAATTTTAATGAGGTGTAGACTATACTAAGCTTAGTGCTGCAAGATCAAAGCAGTTAAAATTTTGACTCTGTTCCTCTAATGACGGGAAGTCTTGACAGTATTACATTTTGGAGAGTATTGATCTGCTAGAAAACCACCCCCTTTTCACTGTTTTCATGGGAGCGAGAGGGTATAGGTCATAATTTACTAAGAAGCCTCCTTGAAGTTACAAAATAGCATTCCAGCAGAAGATACATTGCTGCTTATAAAGAGTAGAATGAAACTAAATAACCTGAATCCATTTTTCAATGCAATTGTAGTTCTCATTTCAAGGCTGATGAAACTGATAAATATTGAGCAAAGTGTAAAAAAATACATAAGTTTTACAAAAGTCAGCAGAGATGTGTTGGGGCTTGCTATTTATTTGCTGATAACATTCCTTCATTTTTATTTAACGTGACTGTCCTTTTTTGTTGCCCACTCGTATTTCACGTATTTGTCTTTTGTAGCACTTTGCATCTTTTACAACTAAATTAAAATTAGGGAAGCTGTGGAACATAAGAGGTGCTATAGTTATTTGGTGTCAGATATACAGAAATAAAAAACCCTAGTGATTAAAGAAAAAAGAAAGCAGATGATATCTAGAAGAAACTGTCCACAGTACAGCAGAAAAAGCCCAGAAAGAGAAAGTCAATGAAGGACTAGCATAAAGAGTTCTAAGTTTTCAGATACGACGGTGAGGGCAAAGTCACATACTAACCAGAGAATGACCTTAACCTTCTCAAAATGCTTACTTCACCCTTGCGTGCACTGAGGCAAAATTTGTTCCATAGCTACTTTTAACATCATATGACCCTACATTGCAAATTTTAACTCCTGTAAAGACCACAATATACCTAAAGAAAAAAAAAAATTTACAGAACCACTTACTTGTCAATTTTACTTCATTGCTGACCTATATGTGGGAGGGATACTTCTCATTTTCAGGGAAAGTTCTATTTGGCATTTTTTTGTACTGCAAGAATATTCAAGAGTTTCCACTTTGAGCTTACATTCGAACATCAGCACTTGATCTCCATGAGTGCTCTCCTAATCCCAATGCTGTGCAAGAGAAGCAAACCTGTATCGTGCTTCCTAGCATATCTCAATTTGCACACAGAGATAGCACCAAATCAGGTGCCCAAAAAGTACCAAAAAAAAAAAATTGACTGAGAGAACAGAACCACGAGTTGCAACACACAGCACATTGGCCATAAGGAACATGGAATTGGCAAACGGCAGTAAATCTTCTGGTGAAAGATTATGGGTTTGGTCTCAAATTCTAGCAAACCCTTTAATTTGCCTTTTATTTTTTTTTTATAACGAACTCCTGAAGTACTTTGTCTCACAACATTTTTCTGCACCTTCTTTTGATAGGTACAAAATAGCTCTTGGCTTGCTTTATATCCTGGATGACTTTTGTGCATTTTAGTTTGTCTATTCAGGTATGATGCCAGGTTCACCATTAGGGCACCTCCACACATTAGCAGTACTGTTGACATGTTGCTATTTCTTTTATCTCAGAGGTAAGACAGGAGGACACATTTAGAATTTCTTTTTATTTACACTGACACTGGAAAAATAATTTTAAAAAGAGGCGAGTTTTATACTAGATCCTGAAGGCAGTGAATCGGCAGCTGTCCAAAGCATTAAAACACATTAGCTGTCCTCTTAAGAGATTTGATGTTTTTGTCATGATCTATTGCAGAATTTCATGTCAGTTGGATACTACAGCAAAGAAGTGCCTCCTTGGCCATGTTGCTGCTTGGTGCTTTAAAAAGAAGAATCAAAATCTTGAATATGACCTCATGTCAGAGGGGTACCTAGGACGATATCTTCAGGTGAAGAGCTCACATCATTATTTGGCACCAAAGGAAACAGCTACTGCAATTGAAACAGCTTTTCTGAGCATACTTGGAAGCAGCAGCCATCCTAAAGCATGACATATTATCATTACCTTTTCTTCTATTCTTCTCTTCACTACAAAATTAAATCCCAAGAGACCTGGAACTGGCAGAAAGCCAAGACTAACTTCAATTGTAGTAGCTGGGAGCCACAGCGCTCAGATTCATATAAGGCCAGCACAGATAATCTTTCCATCCTGTGGAGGAGACGAGCAGGAAATAAAAAAAAATTCCTCTATTGTGAAGGCAGAAAGTGATAGCCTTGTCTGTAACTTTAATTATTATCACCAGATGTAAACAATCCTTACCCTCTATTTTATGCCATACAAGCAACCCTCGCCTAAGGAAACAACAGCACAGGTAAGCTCCATAAGACACTGCTGCGTCTAACAAAGTAAATGAACCACTTTGGGTCCTTTTTATAAATTGTTACTATTTAATTGTCATAGAATATCAAGTTTTATTAAACACTGCTCAGGCTACTGGAGCAAAGTCTCTGCTTTGGAGAGGTGGCAGGATCTGAGACAGAAGCACTGAAGAATAAGAACAGCAATAACAGAGGGAAGCAAACAAGCGAAGCAGAATAGCACTCCACATGTGGAGACATGTCTTGCTTCTACCTAATCCTCCATTGTTCTGACAACAAATACTGATCTAAACTAAACTTCCAAAATAAACTACCCCAGGCTGACACACACCTGCTGATCAGTTTCTACACATTTCCCTTAGGCCCTCATTCACCAAAGAATTCCAACATCTGGATGGTATTAACAAGGGAATTATTCCAATAGCTGAAGTCATATACATTAAATATCTTTGGAAAAGGTCAGCAATAGATATCAAATTATTGTAGATGTCACAATTTCATAACGTCACCAATACAAAACTGTAGTCTGTCACTTATGATCCTCAAGTGAATGCTTTCCCCAGATGTACTACAGAAAGAATTACAGTATACATGACAGTAAAGCTTAAGAGAGGACAGCTAACCAACCCCTTGTCCCTGAAATGGAAGGAAACATCTATTGAGTACAGGGACTTTGAGATCGCTGAGCCCTCTGAATGTTTATCCTAGTGCAGCAGAAATGTTATATCTACTCCACGCTTCAGAGAAACTCAAAATCTACTGTTACCCACACTACCCTTCACATACTTAGACACTGCTTAAACTATTTACATAATACAACTAATTTATTAAGTTACTACTGTCAGCTTTGAGAACACACACTCACTTTGCGTTATGTAGCTTCAGATCAGTCCTTGAATCAGTCCGGCTCCTGAGTTTTTCAGTAAGACATCTGTTGGACCAAATACACTTGCCTAATGTTCCCTGATGTTACACATTCTTATAGTCCAAGCAATTACACTGTTATCAGACAGGCAATCTTGAGCAGGAGACAGATGCTGCAAATTTATTCATCGATTAGACTACTCTAAAGCATTAGGACTTTTAATTCTCCTTATCATACTGTAAAAATTGCTCTACTTCTATTTCTGTACAGGCAGTAATAGAAGAGAAAAATGGTGCACTTTCAAACTTCCCCTAGATACATCACTTCACTTCAAGACAGATCACAAAGATTTTGTAGAAAACACACTCTTTTTTGCACCTTAGATATAGATTTTGTAAGTTCAGTGTTACTGAATCCAGCAATTTTGTCCTCAAAATTATATGAAATACAAGAGAATGAATATCATACATGCAGATAATTTCAGTCACAACATGTTTTCCCATTGCTTGTTACTTACCAACTGATTGGGACCATCTACTAAGACAGATTCCACTGAGGACTGTACATAACACTGTTTTCTGTCTTCTTTTCTGTTCATTTATTTAATGAGACATTAATACACCTCGGTGAACGTATGCAGTAAATGAAACCCAGGCTTTTAAGTGTTTTATACACCTTCAGAATACTGCATACTCTTTTGGTATCTACAGAAAAGCAATGTTAGTTTGTTTGACTCCCTTAAAATAGCAGACCCTTCTAAGTAAAGACTTAAAACCTCTGTATTGCTTCAACTGTAAAAAAGGCCTGGCTTCATCTAACATTCTGCTTTCGGTGCAAATGGAGATCTTCCGTTTGGTTTTGCACTTTCCTTATTAAAGCAGCTAGCCCATTCATCTTTGCTTAGAAAACAATTTAAATCAGGAAAAGCTTTTCGTCTGTTGCAATTGCCGAGGGGAACAATTATACACCTTGTGAATATTGTAAGTAATCAACTTGCTCCACAACTAAAGAGAGACCAAACAATCTTTAAACCACCCTATGGTAGGTGATTTGGCCAAAATACATTCAGAGTTCAGGAATCCTACTTTAAGGAAGCTCAGGCTATAATAGTATGCAGTCTGAGCTATAGTAGTGTGAGGCCTGAGGAGCAGAATCAGCTCTCTAGACATGACTGACAGCAGAAACACAAGTCTCTACAAGGAAAGATGGCAGAGGAGCAACAGCACCTAACTGATGGACTCTGACCAAATACATCTATGGATCTGACTGTTGCAGCACATTTCAATGAGATGTTCCATCATATAGTAATCTATGATTTCATGAAGATAGTCAAAAGACTCCTTTCAGAAGAGGCTACACTGGAAGATGCCTAGTTGTGCACCCCAAAGCTGCCCTTCAAATTCAACCCACAACAGTAAGTGGGGAAACCGTCAGGGGATTCATTTCAAAACCACTCTCACCAAATAAAAATTATATTGTAGTAAAGCCTGCCAGAATTAGCTCCTAAATTTTCTGACCTTTCATTTTTACAATCTATAAAACAAGAGCAGTCATTCTGCCAACCTATAAGGAAAGATTAATGTTTGTTACACTATGGAAGTGGGAGACAAACAACTCTAAAAAGACATTTCTTTTACCCATAGATACGGGGCATTTCCTGCATTCTCACAGCTTTTCCTTTCATTAAGAAAATGATGAAGTTTCAGTACCTTTCACTATGTTTCCGTCATCAGTTACAATTTTAATAGCAGCTTTAACAGTTACAGCTATTCTACAAACATGACTTGCCTTTTTTTTTAAAAAAAAAAAAAAAAAAGTTATTTTTCTCCCTAAAGCCCATCTTGACCATAAAGCAAACAAGTCTGATCAGAAAGTAATGACATTTGTTTCTTTTATAGATTTGTGTCTCATGCCTGATTGATATTTTTACCTGCATTATAATGAGGCAAGGCAAGGCTTATACAGAGTGGCAATGCCTTATTAGGTCAAGCGATACCACTGAAAGAGCGGCTGTTTCAGACAACTCCACGTCTTCAGAGAACTCCACAGTTCTAAAAAGTATTAGGTCACCCATTATTAGACAGCAGAGTATCCAATGAGAAAAGCATGCTTTACTACAGAGTACATCCTCTGACTTCTAATACAAGTATATTATCTAAAGATTTTAGGTAATTATCAGTAATTTCCCTTTGAGAATTCTGTGGTAACCAATATGGCTGAGTTAACACTGCGAACTCAGTTCCCTGGGACATAAAAGGATGTGTTCTCTGCTTAGCTACTTTTTTTTCCCCATGAAATCTGAAGGCAAAGCTCCTCACTCTGTCAAGCGAAGCAGTCAAAATTCTGGCTACCTTAGGTCAAAGAAAATGCCATGCAATCCCCAGACAGGGAAAAGTACTCAAGACTGGATCTATTACCACTAATAGAAGTCAGAAGTACTACTGAAGTCAATCATGGAATTAAAATCTGTACCTAAGCGTATAACATGTCATATCTTGAACTACCATTCAGATGTTACAAGCATGTAAAAAACAATCTACAGTGTAATGCAGTTTGTTCTTCATATTGTCAGAAAACAGTAACTAAAATCAGCAATGAACTTTGGAACATGGTCATTCTACAGACAGTCAAGTCTGATGCTGTACTGTTAAATCAGCAAACATGAGTCGTGGGTTGGTTGGTTTTGTTTTTTTTTTTTTCCTTCTGGCTGAGTAAGGACTACAGGATCCAGCTCTTTGCCATCTGAAGTGGCATTTTGAAAAACGATGTTAGTCTGGTTTGCAGCCTCATCTGACATAGGGAAAATGCTAAGATGAATTGCTAACATTTCTGCATGAGCTCTGGACAGGATGATACAATATGCTGAAACAACCCAAACAACGGGAAGCGGCACAGGAGCAAACAAACAGCAAAAGCAGGCCCTGTAGTCCATGAGTGATTAACTGCCTGCTCTGATGAAACAGGCAAACCCTTTCAGTGCCATATAGTTACTTACTTTAGCAACAAAATCCAAAACTTAATACTCTTGAACACAGTCTGCCTAATCTTCATTACTGCAATCTATGAGAACAGGTGTCTCCAAGCCACAACACTAGCAACAGCACAATCATTCAAGGAAAAGGATGTGAAAGATTCCAGTGTGATTTCCAGTGCTGCCAACTGGATCAAGCAAACAATTCACAGCAGTAAATAGGCAGATTTCTCCTTAAAATACCTTGTTTAGGGAAGTAAGCTGGAAAAGGAATTTGTTTCTTTTTATCTTTTCATGATGTAGATCTATCACCAGTAGATACTGGGGCAAAATTAACAACCCTCCTGCCAGATCTCAGACAAGGAGAATGGTCTTGAAAGAGCCAAAAGGTGTCAACATGGGAAGAAAAAATGAATCAAGGCAAAAATACCAATGAACATGAGTTGATATTTAGAGTTGAAAGAAAAACAGCAGCTCTGGCACAGAACAAGTCTTTATATCCCAAAGATAGACAGCAATTAGATTAACAGAGAACTTCGGCAGGAAGCTAGAAAGCAACATCATTACTTATCCAATACCCACTTTCAGTGCTCAGATTAGGTCTGCTTTCACCTAATCGTGGTAAGCGAAAAAAACTTTCTCCAAGTTTTTCAAACAAGACTGGAAATCTTAAAACTAAGTCATGATACGGTCTTCCTAAAAATATTCCAAAGATAAGTTGTCGTAGTTCAGCCCTGATCAGGACCAGACTACACAGTCTCTCTCTCACTCCCCCCACCCTCCGAGAGAATAGGGGGAGATGATATAAGAAAAAACAGCTCGAGGTTTGAGATAAGGACAGGGAGAAAATCCTTAAAGTTACCGTCATGGGCAAAACCAGACTCGACTTGGGGAAAACTATTCATTTATTACTAAAAAACAGCAGGATAATGAGACAGAGAATGAGATAACCTCCTCCCCACCCCTCCCTCTTCCCGGGCTTAACATTATCTCTACTACCTTCTCCCCCCCCGAGCAGCACAGGGGGGAAGAGGGAATGGGGGTTGCAGTCAGTTCATTACGCGATGTTGTACGCCACTGCTTCATAGTCGGGGGAAGAACTCCTCACCTCATGCTCCAGTGTGGGGTCTCACCCATACGCCACAGTCCTTTGTGAAACTGCTCTGGCGTGGGTCATCTCTTCCACGGAGTGCAGTCCCTCCAGAACAGCTGCCCCAGCAGGCCCTCCATGGGCCACAGCCACCTTCAGGCATCCACCTCCCCCGATGTGGGGTCCTTCACAGGCTCCAAGCGGATCTCTGCTCCTCCGCAGACCTCCATGGGCTGCAGGGGGACAACCCGCTCCACCATGGTCATCACCACAGGCTGCAGGGGAATCTTGGCCAGGAGCCACATTACTCCTCCCCCTCCTTCTTCACTGACCTTGGCATCTGCAGCTGTTTCTCTTACAAGAAAAGTTCTTCATAACAGGCTGGCAGAAGCCTCTCAGAATCTCTTCACATCATCCATCTCATCTCCTCTCCACTTCTTGCAGCCAGGCCAGGCTGAGTTGGGCCCAGTCAGCCGCCTGGCGAGAGGCCAGAGGGTGAGGCCTGCAAGGCCCAAGAGGCCTGCCCTCCCTCCCTGCGCCTCTACCCCCACTCAGCTTCTTCACATCTTCTCTTCTCTTTTTTTTTTCTGTTTTCCCCTTCTTAAATACGTTATCACAGAGGCGTTATCAGGGAACATTCTGCTACCAATCGGCTCGGCCTTGGCCAGCAGCAGGTCCGCCCTAGGCCCGGCTGAGTCCACTGAACAAAGGGGAGCAACTTCTAGCAGTTTCCTACAGAAGCTTCCACCTTAGGCCCCCCCTCACTAAACAAAACGACCACAACATAAGTTTTGTTCTTACATGCAGTGGAAGCTGTATTGATTGTGTTTTCCCAGCACTTTAACTAACCTTCAGTGAATGAAGGACTTATCCTTGCCTCACTTGCTTCATTTGATCAAACAATTCAATTTGCTGTTGGGTGTTAAAACAAAAGGAAAACAAAATGAGGCATTATTAATTATGTGAAATATGAGCTACAACTCTTAGATTTGTACTTCAACAATAAAACCAAATTGCTGTAGTAAGTATTCTTCCATCAGGAGGTAGGAATTTATCTATCTCCTCATGTGCTGAAATAGGACCGCATCATTCCTCCAGCAGTCTCACAAAAAAACTCACAAAAATTCCTAAGTATGGACAAGAATCCAGTTAGGCAAAGAGACTTATTATTCAGGGTGTCTATTCAGGGCCGCACTTAACCCTTTCTGTAATACATCTTATACAAACCCAAAGCAAGACACTGTGACAACATAAACAGTTTTTTTTTTCCTGTCATCACATGAAAGAAGGTAATAAAGAAAGCAAGCAAGCAGACAGACAAAAAGAGATAAGTGGAAAATAGCTTTCCGGCCTTCCACATGTGTTTCAGGACTACAGACAGTACGTGCAATTTTTTAACGCTACATTTAGAGTTGGCAATGGCAAGTAAGAGAAATTGGGCCTCCTCTCCACATCAGACATCAGTTGGATCCAAGCAGATCTGTAGACAGGTAACTTATGCCCTTATAAAGTGTTTCAGTTGAATGAACTGGTAAATTAGTACAGATTGAAGCGGCTCCGCTAACTGATGAACTAAGAGCTCAGACAGTTTGAGGCCTGGTAGGTTTTGTATCAGTCTAAGTGCAACACATCACTATTCCTACCAGCCAACTCTAAATCAATACAAACAGGGAGCTGTGCTCCACGGCACACCAAATATCCTACTTCCGTCATCATTCAGATGGTAGATCTTACCAGAAAGGCCTCTCAGTTTCCTTGCTTAGAAAGCATTCCCACATCCACAAGTTTCACACGCATTTTCTAATGAGGTATTGATCCCTTACCCAGTCAACTAGAAAGCTCTAACAGACCTATGTTTATATCCCTGCCATACCTCCTTCTATTTTCCTTTGTTGCCTAGTCACCATTGCCACTTATTATCCTTATTTCCATTGCCTTAATACATCTGTAGTGTTACTCACTAGAGATTACTCCTCTCCCCACCTCTGAATACTACACTGTCCCATATAGTCAAGGGTCTCCCAGATTTCCTAGTGCTGCTCCTTTCCTGTCTACTTCACTTCTCTAAAAGTGAACAAATGCACTGCAGAGCCACTTTGTTAACTGAAAACACGATCCTTTTACAATTGCTGTGAGGCTGCCTTGCCCCATCATCTCTCAGGGACTTTCAGGATACAGCTCTATAAAGCAAGCATTATCTGAGTGTTGTGTGTACCCAAGCTGGGAGACCTGCCTGGCTGGTCAAGCTCTTTCAGATTTTGCCCAGTCAGTGCTGTATCAGGAGACTCAATAGCCTAGGACTGTTTTGGGTTTTTTTTTCCCAATCCCTTGATCTAACTGGTCCTAGATCAACAATTCTGCTGGGCCTCTGGCATCTGGCTAATGATTCGCAGTGCTCTGCTCCTCCTGAGAGCCCAGGGCAGAAGCGGAAATGATAGAGAGATGAGAGAACTGCAGTGGTAAATGGAGGGAACTGAGGCTTAAAAACAGAACAGCATCAGTTGTCAGTGATACAGCGGATGCGCATTATTTATCTTCATCATCTACAAACTCTGAGCCCATCTGCTGGAAACTTAGCAGTGGGCCCAAGGAGCAAAGAGGATCCAGATCCAAACTTTCCAGTACCATTTGTCTACCCAGGAGACTTCAGTCTTTAGACTATGCTTTAAAAAGATAAGGAGTGTTTCTGAAGTCCTTTCCTTCTAGAAAGCACTCGTCGATCAAAATAAAGCAATCCCTCTCGTACGGTCTGAATGCAACTTGAAACATACCACACTGAACATCAATCACTAATATAGCTCCACAGCTCCACTTCTAACACTATCATCAAAAACATTTGCTTTTTTTCATTGGGTGTAGTTTTAAAGAGCTAATAATGACTGGATTCCCTGTTCTCATTAACAGGTTTGTACAACTGTTTCCAACTCTGTACATGACCTGGGAGAATATATTTAAACTCAATGACATACAGAAAGTCTTTCTTGCCAGAGGAGGCTCTGGCACAGGGTGAATACATTGTGGTTCTATACCAATAGCCTCCCTCCTTGGAAAGCACATTCCCAAAATGTCACTTTTATCTATTTGTTACAATGCAACTTCATCTACCAAAGAAGGCCAGGCCAGACAAGAGATGCTGATAACCAGGTCAAGGATCAGAATCAAAAAGTGTCAGAAGTACAAAGGGTGAAACCCTCTCTGGTAAAGGAAATAAGGGGAATATCTGCATGAAGAATCTTCAGTATTAATTTTAGAAAGACACACCTAAAGGCCGATATTGTCCAGCTCTGGAAGCCCACTAGCTGAAACAAATAAAAGGAACACTTTAGAGTTAATTCTGAGTCACAGGTAGCTTCCAGATAAAACATTTTTAGTGCTCTGAATCTATCCCAATGCATAGTGACTGAGAAGAGCTTTGCAAAGCACTATAGAGTGGCATGTAAGCCCCCAACACTCCAGTTCTGAGGAAGGGGAGATCTCAAACAGGTGCCACATTTGCAGGATCTGGCACCCCAGGGATGGTTGTCACCATTCAGTGGTAACCCAGCACTGTAAAGATCAGAGAAAGACCTCTTTCAGTGACAGGAACAAATTAGTCTCCTTTAGCACTGAGCAGCAGAGCAGGAAAAGGGATTAAGGAAAAAGATTAAATTGCAACATCAATATTTAAAATAAAGCATATATCTGCTTCCTCTGGACATTGTATCTCTCAGTTAGCAAGCTATGAATGAGACACCAGTTGAAAGTGAACTATCCTATGACAGCAAAGATACAGGCCCACAAAGGTAAATTCACAGAAGTCAGAAAATTAAGGATAAATCATTTAATCAGTTCTCTGCTACAGCTTCCTTACTTGAAAGGAGTGACGAGGTAAAAATCTATTCCTTAGACGTATTGAGCACCTCTGGTAGCAAAGGGGGCTGAGGAAACACGGATTGCAATTAACTTCAGCCTGTACTGTCTCTGTAGAAGCAGCTTTAATTTATGCCAATACCGAAAATGATTACAGTGCTCTGGTATAGGACTACAATTCTGAATCTTTTCAAGGTCGGGGATTTGGGGTTTTTTGTCTCTTAAAAAAAAAAAAAAACACAAAAAAAACCAAACAGTATCTCTGTAACAGAACTCCTGAGCATCAGAATAACTTCTGCCATTTCTCAAAGCTGCATGATAACAAAAGGTCACAAGCTGGCTCCAGTTCGCTTGTATTTAGCAAAATAATGTGGTTCAGAACAGAAAAGCTCAACTTAAAGGTCATAACAAAACCTATTTTTCTGCACTGTATTATACAGAATATTTCCTTAGAGTCATATTCCATCCTACAGCAGAGTGAGCAGGTTTCAAAATGAACCTAGGTAACAAATTGTACATGCCATTTTCTAGGCACTACAACTTTTTTTTTGGGGGGGTGGGGAGGAGGAGGGAGGGGTAGTGAGAGGGGTAAAGGGGAAGCAAAACTTAACTCAAAAAATGTTGATGGAAAAGTACCAGAACACTTAAGGATGCTAAATGCTACAGCAAACTGAATTAACACCTGTGAAAGTCAGCTGCCATGACTTTAAAAGCATTAGGAAGCAATTCTTATATCCGTGCTTGGACTATTCTTAATAAAAAGCAATCAATGGTGACAAAAGGGGTTATTGCATCCTCTGTTTCCAGGCCTAAATGAATTTTCCAGATGCAAATGCTAATGCTATACCAGACAAAAACAGACTTTTTGGCTTTTTGCTTATCTTCTTCTTTAAAAGAGCACTGGAGTGCGAAGTTCAGCCTATTGCTCTTGTTCTATTTCTTTGGAATCAATTCTGAGTAACAAAATCAAGAGAAGAATTACTAGAAGAATGGTATTGTAAAGGTTTTCTACACAGCGAGAATTAGCATAGACTTTTATTGCCTGGAGGAAGCTTAGAGAGCAATGATACTATCTGTGGCTACTGAAGAGGGAGACATGAGATAAATCCTATTGCCACATTTTTTCCCTAGTGCTCTTGAAAAGATTGCCACCCATGGAATGCTGTAACAATGCAACTTAGTGAATGTAAGGGATGCAGCTAGACTTTAGACAAGGAAATGGATGGAGAAACTCTTTGAATCCTTCCAGTTTGCAGACATCCTAGGAATGTAATGAATCCTGTACAGACATCATATTTTTTACTGTTGTGTACTTTCCTAGATTTCAGGTACATTATAAAACACTAGAAGTCCAAAAGCTGATATACAGGATGTATGAAAGATCTTTTGTTATCTTCATTTGTGTAGGAGCTTCTTCATCCTCTCATCCTTTAAAATAAATCTGTTTGACGCAGATTGTGATTCGGTACCTTCTTAGCATTGGGGACAGGAGAAGTCTCAGACCACAACCACCTTGATACCATGTACTCCAAGAAAAAATAACATATAACACAAATAGATGCACATATGTATCACCAGAAAGATCCATATCACACCAAAGTGAAAAAAAGAAAAAAAAAAAAAAAAAAAAGAGGTATGCTAAGAAGATTCTGGAGTTTTTTCATGTCTGGTAAAGATAAAGCACCTCTTATTAAGAAGCAATTACCTTTACAAGCAGTGACCTTATGTACAAAATATTTCAGGGCAATTTTAATCAGCAGGATAACTGAAAGATTATCCAGCAAAAAGCCTGTTAGTCAAGGATGTAATTTTACTGCAGAAGAATCAAAGTGCATGTCTGAAGTTTCACCTTTTATATCCAAATTAAAAAAAAAAAAAACAACTGCAGCTTTAGCTATGGACATGCAACATTATAAACTCATGCCAAAGAGTGACAGCATTACTGCACGTAGAAGCCTGCAGAAAAAGAGCTACAAGACCAGGCTGTAACTGAACAAGAATGTAGGCTTAATTTTTATTTTGTATCCTTAGTATGTATAGAAGCTAGAATCTAACCTAGAGCTATCTTGGAATAAGTGTAAATGGTATAAAAGAAATCAAGCTTAGCTCCATGTAAGACATTTCAGCTTGCCTGGGTTTTTGTTTCCAATTTGTCTAAAGGATACTATTACTGATGAAAAACAGAAAAAGCACCTGGTATTCCCACTTTAAAGGTAAGTAAATAACATTAAAGCTTTTCTTCCTTGAATCTTTTACAAGTTTCATTTTATGAGCATCAACAGTGCTTATTCAAAACCAACTCTTTTAGTAGTAACCTGACTAGAAATGTGTGACTACAAGTGTGGACCTATTTGTCCCTTTCTAGCTGAATTAGCAGCCAGCCTACTCAGATGTACATTAAAAAAATGTTAACTTCCTTGAAAATTTTAACAAACCAGAATCAATTACTATACTTGTGATTACCTGATCTTTTCCCCTCCACCTTTAGAGGGTTGATCTTCATTTACCTATGAAATTAAACTTCCAGATAAGAACCAGTTTTAAAACATGATGAAGGTGGCAAATCCGAGAACTATGACAGAACTGTCTTGCTAAAAGCAGCGAGAGGCTTTTGTCATGAAGGTTTCTGTTCAGCTATAACATATACACAGTTTGAGTCTCCTTAAGGAAGATGAATTGAAAAGCAAATATTTTTTTCTTTCTCCTCACACTTATAAAGATCAGCAAAAACTGATTGGCCTCTTTATACATGCACACTTTGTACTCAGCTCTGTTTAGCATCATGCCATCTGGGCCTAATTTTTTTCCTTCTGATATCAGCAAGCTTCATAATGCAAAGCAAATTTCTTTTAATGCTAAGGCTAGATCAAGAAGAATGAGCAGGCCAGCATGTTTTTTCCACATTTAGACAGCCAGATGAACTCCTACTCATCTTCACCACATGCTACGGAAGAGTCAAGATTTTCCTACAGAGACTCAATGTCTTACAAGAAAAAAAATGGATGCAATATTTAGGCATTGTTGTACTGTTAACTAGCAGTAACTTTCAAATTCATCAATTGTCAGCAAGCGGATTGTCCCATCTCCTTGGATGTTTATACAGACTAAGCTTTTCCCTTCACATTTTTTTTAAAATAAGTAAACAGATACAAAGTTTAAATCCCAGCTGTACCTATACACCACTACACAAGACTTCTTCTGTCCTGTCTCCTAATCAGCACGGCTTATCAGTATTTGTGTGAGCATCTCATTGGAGAAAGTTACCAGCAACACACATTCAAGTTGCCAAGCCATGAGCTTCTGGTAAAGTTCTTCCAGCTTCCAAGTTAATAGTGCCCTTGATTATTGCTTGAAGTTTGTTTTCACATACAGAACAGACTACAAAGATAATATTTAAGATCTTTCTTTCCCTTTATCCTAAGATTTTTTTTCAGTTGCTTATAACTTTGCACATACTTTAACTACTCAGGTTGAAGTCTGCAATCTTGTCTGAATAGGTAAAATACTTTTTTTTTTTTTAATTCAACCGAAACAATGCAATCACTTCTCAAGCTAAGATGCCTTCCCCATGTCAAAAAATGGACACATTAATACTCAAACTCTCAGACGTGCACATGATCTGCAGCCAAGACTTACTATAACACAGCAATAGGTCACTAAGACAAATATACAGCTTTTATCTCCATCATTGGTGCACTTTGAAGATAAAGATTTGCCAGAGACGCAGTGCCAAAACTTTGACAGATGCCACTTGCACTGATGTAGTTCAGCATACAGCTGATCAGGAATTACTGTACCATTGTAGCTGTGAGCTGCAGTGAAGCCAAGAACAAGAACGGAGAACTTTAACATCACATTCAAAGTAACTGGCTGAACCAGCACTTACAGAAACACCTTCATGTATACTCCTGCTGTGGAATAAATGTGTGAGCTGAGGGCTGGCTATCTGAAAAACAATAACAAAACACCCTCCATGCTTTAGCAGCATGTCTGAAAGGTCAAAGCTTTACATCAAGGGAGGCAGGCATAGAATCCTGTAATGCTGAGAATCCCCTGCCTGTCATCTTTTCCCTTTTTTTTATTGAAAGAAATCTATCTTCAACAATCCAATTCATAAGATGTCAAGAGAAAGGCAATCACTCTCAAAGGTCAGGCCCAAGCCCTTCTGTTTAAACTACTGAAGACAGAGCTGCAAACGGCCTCTTTCAGAGTCAGTAGTGTGGAGGTCAGAAAAAGACTGCATACTGTATGAGCAAAAAAGTTCCCAAAGGCATCATGTCTATTTAAGATAAGTCTGGATACCGAAACTGGCATATTTCTATACCCCATTGCTGTACTTATGAAGCAGTTTAGAAAGTACTTTCTCATTAGATTTCTCACTATATAGTACATCTAAGGCCTCCTTGTTCAATTAAATAATTCTCTCAGCATATGCTACAAATTTTTTCCCAACACTGAACAATCGTACTGTGGCACATCAACAATTTCTAGAGCACTATTAATAATGTAGCTGCACTCTGCATTCTACAGAACTATGGCTTTTCTTTGAGTATTTTATCTTTTCTTAGTGGTATGCTAGCTTTGCTAATACACTCATGATTTATGAGGTTTTTGAAAAGGAATAGCTTTCCTTCCTGAAAGCAAGGTCTGCAGAAATACATGCATTTTATTCCAACAGTAATTCAGATTATACACCTCTTCCTTGACCAAAACAAGCATTCTCTGCTCCCTACTTCTCAACAGAGATTTTGACCTGTTCAAGCCAGAAACAGGTTCTCTCAAATATTCACTCTCTGCCCCTAATGTTTTACAATTTTGTTTAAAAAGTTGGGATTAGTGACAAACATAACAAAACACCTACAGAAAAGCAAAAATTACTACCAACACAACTTTTTGTGTACTGTAAATTGTTATCAAATTAAACTGTTAAATATTTTAAATTATATGACATTTGCTGAGAATTAAAAGTGAAAAGCAGTGTGCAAAGAAGAGGATGTATCTTAACTACCTTATTTCATGTCTGGTGGAGCTGCTGTGAATATGGCCTGGAGGAGTTCTGTCCATTCCAATGTCAGGGTTAAAAGCACAAACGATCAGCTGCACGTTACGTACTAAACAAATTGACAACACATTTCAAATGAAGTAATTCCTTACTCAAGCAGGAATGACTGTTTTTAAGATTTACATCTGCAAATACCAGTATTTGTACTAATCCAGAAGCAGGAATGATACAAGGACACTCGTATCTGCATAATGCTATGGTAAATTTATCACAGCCACAACAGTTCTGAACACCTGGAGTGCATTAAAATTACCACTGAAGGGGCTGTCATCTTTGGCATGCAGCTAACAAACAGAAAAGAAAAAAAAAAAAAAAAAAAAAAAAAAAAAAAAACCAGATTGCTTATTTCTTCACATTTTCAGATATGTATTGATAAAAATAAGGCCATTATGGAATCCAAGTTTACAAACATTTTAATAGTAAGTTTCTAAGGAGGAAAATGACCTATTTAAAACAAAGAGAAGAAACACAGAGTCAAGGGTAGTGTACTGAAAGTCTAAGTGAATTCACCCACTATTTATTACTACTATAACAAAGCCAAAAAATAATACAGTATTTTTCATCCATCAGCTGCAAAATCTACAAGAAAACTTCCCCAGTTGATAACAATAACATTATTTCTTGAAACTAGATATGGAATACTTTGATTTGGAAGTATTTAATGCCATTTTGAACAATGAAACTGCTAGTCCTTTGCTGCTGTAAGGAACACCTTAGGATCTTGCAGTCAATGTGCCACCTCAGAGCTGTAGGCCAGGGATCACTATTAGCAAAATCACTTGTGCACTACAAAAATTTTGTTTCCTGCTAAGACAAAGTTGTTAAACTTAAGATAAATAGAAACATAACTAAAGAATCCAACTAGACAAAGGAGGAAGGACCACCTGAGATAAAGGACGTGCTACAGGTGGTTTATAAAGCCTTTCTGGTGATCACAGGAGATGAAACCACACTGCAGAAAAGCAATAATCACTACTTCTATTCACTGTGATCTCACTTGAAACGCTGTGTGCGGCTCTGGTAATACTCACCATCAGGCTGTGAAGAGTGACACGAATGTTAAGACTGAAACACTGATTTACGGGGAAAGATTAAGAGTTAAACACATGGATGTTTGCTGACTAACAGCAAAGAGCAAGCATGAATATCCATGAATATTTGATAGATGCAACTTCTAAGGAGGAGATCTATCTAGTGTGGCACATGGGAATTAGAAGTAAAATGATGAAGACCAGAAAAGAGAAATTTTGATAAGAACTTCCTTATGGAGATGTTCCATCAGTGAAATAATTATACTGTGAAACTGCTTCATGTTTGAGGCTATCACAAATAAAAGTTTTACAAGTGTGCTGCAGTGAGTATTTGCATTTTGGCAATAATACAAACTAAAATGTTTTGGAGGTTTTTTCCACTTGCAACAAATATTATCCTAAGTGGTCAGATCGGTAAAAACTGAGCCATTTAAAAGGCAAAACAGAGATATGACACTGCTGTTCAACTCAACTCTGATGACCATTTCCTCAAAAACAACATTTTAAAGCAAATGTATGTTTCGGCATGTATCTACCTTCATGTACATTGATACATAGACCTTGATAAATCTACAGAAATACTGGAATTCAGTGTTCACATTTCGGGCTCCGAGATTAAAGCCTCTGAAACCAAGACAGTTCCCTAACTCTGTTACAGGGTTTTCTAGTCTAATCTTATTACTCCTCATGCACATATCAAGTAGATACCACGGTGCTTCCAGCTCTGTAAGCTTGCAAAATAGACACCAAAATTGTGTCAGGACAGAATTTGTACTGTACAATTAATGTGTATTATCTTAGAATATATTTCAGTAATATGCACAGATAACCAATGAAGATTTATGGAACATAGATATTTTAGAAACTAACTAACAAAAAACAAACAAAAAGTATAACAATGTAAAATTTTGGCTTACCAAAGGGAAAAAACCCAAAACTTTGTTCTGAAAAGATGTATTACTTCAAACTTGTTAAGCTCCATAGTGATGCCAAACGACAACTCTACACCCACAACATACAGATAGAAAATACTGGAAAAAATCTACCTGCCCTCATTGTGTAAATGGTGGTCAGCTAGGGCATTGCACAAACTCAATTAGTGAACTAAAATTACAATATACATTAGAAATGTAAAAAGAGCTGTATTTTAATGTCCTGTAAAATAAACTCATGAGACTTACTGCAGCAGCAGTTCAGTGACGTGAATAATTCAGTAAAATTCAAGAAAAATTGATATGAATATGACTAAATGTCTACAGAGACCCTCTGTAAAACTTGTGCAAGGATAACATTTGACCAAGAATAACAGTCTCTATTCTATCCACTATGAGTAAAGTTACAAGAACTATAAGTCAGATGTTTTAAGTCTCAGATCAAAAACTTCTTATGAAATCCAGGCCTTTTTCCTTATGAGCTGCATTATAAGTACCACACAGCTAAATGAATTATTATAGGTAAAGATACTTTCTTCAAAAGCTCCTCCAAGAAGCAATTGTTCAGCATGGTCCATCAGAGGAGATGTGTTACTTCCTGTTCTGTTGGGCTTACTCTTTATAGTTGTTTTACAAAAAAAACCATTGAGAGGCAAAACTACACAGACATTATCCTCTCCAACGTTTATGTGATATGGGAAGGCGGAGGACGTAGTCCTTTCATCATTTAACTTCTTCAGAAATTAAAATGGGAGGGGAAAGCAGGTGTTGCTGGAAAAGATTTGTTTTGTTTTCAGCGGTTTATCATGCTTGAATTGTTATCCTTCTAGCAGGATTTCTTCATGCATTTTCCCTATAGGTATATAAAAATTATGGTGAGCATCTCAGTATCTGATTTGCCCGGGGGAGAGAGAGAGGAAGAGCAAAGCAGGTCTCAATCTTTATTTCTGCATGGCTGGGGTTATTCACACATTGTGCCAATTTGTTCACTTCGGAAAAGCAGAAGAAAAGCAGTAGCAAGTATGACCTTGGGTAAATAGAACTGTTAGAGAGCAGCAGGTCAGAAGGTTTATTGAAACATAACAGACAAGCTTTAAAATCTACCTTGAATGTCAGGTATCTGAAAACTAAGTAGCACCGACATATAATTTTACATTAAGCATAAATAGTTATGCTGTGTCACAACAGTCTGAGTGCAGTTTTCCAAGGTTACACAGGGAAACTGAGCATCTTTCCCACTCCTTGCCAAACAGACTTTTCCTTCCAAGGCTAAAGTTACCAATATGCAGGATACAAGCTATAAATCAAATAATGGGTATATACAGTCTCACCATGTATGTTACAGTATCTTTCACATCATATTCAAAGAGTCAACATTTGTGTTAACAGTATGACTCAAAAATACCCAGGAAATCACTAGTGTCACAGTGTCATCACTGAAAACTTTATTCATAACAGGAATAGTATTTTAAATGTCACCAAATTAACTCTTTAAAAAAACCACACAAAAAAACCTAGAAAAAACCCCACACAGCTCTGTTACCAAATTCACTACAAGTAAGATGCTTCAGCTGAGTGGGACTTACTTGCATTAATAATGTTATTGAACAGGAACAGAATTGCATTATGTCAGAAAGATCTTCCATTGACTTTTGCTTTTTTGGTTAAAATTTCTTCCCAACTAGCTGAGTAAAATATACCAGTCACATATAATGTAAATTATATGCTGCTTTGGTTTTTGGGTTTTTTTTAAGTATCTGTTATTATCATTCACCTACAAGTCCAGAAAATACTAGTAAGTCCAAGGTGAAGAGCCCACTCGTATGTCAGCCAATTTAAATTCTCACTTTAAGAATATTGCTTAATCTGTTTAACTATTTCTTTCCACTGTCACCACAGCTCTTTTGTAATTGGAAATAAACTGCACATTTGATTAACTGTTAACTTCCGGAGCTACTTAATGCCAAGAAATAAAATGAAATGGCTAGCCATTTTCGCTGCAAGTCCTTGACAAGAAGTCACATAATGGATTTCTGATTTAAAGCACCCAATGCAACCTTTCCCAAGTAATCACTCTGAGGACTAACAAGAGTCAGTTGCTTGGTAAGCTGATCAAAACCATTGAACCTTCATGTGGTCACCTATAAGAGGCAGGTCCTTCTTGGAGCAGCAGTATTTCAAAGACAGGGTCACTGTGTAACTACGTACCATTAAGTATTGGCTCAGGTCCCATGTCTTCACAAAACGATGTGAACTTTGTCACAACTTCTGTATCCATTTACCTAATTTTGAACCATCTCACCTTTAGGTGGAACTGCAAAGCCAAATCAAACCTCTGTCTACTGGAAGGAACTGTGAAGGAAAAGTCACAGTGCTAACCTGCAGTGTTAAAAAAAAAAAAAAAAAGGCACTAATATTTCTCCTGTTTCCCACCTCCCTGCCTTTTACTGTGATCAGTGTGGAAAGCCTGACCTATACAGACACCTGCATAGTGTATTACCAAAGTAATAAGAAACAAGTCTGCAGTCTTCTGCTCCTTGAATTCCAATGCAGGTTTAGGGCGTTAGATTGCAAGCTCTTTGAAAAAGCTATTTTCTTCACAGTTACTGGAAAGAAGACACAGCATTGTACAGATAAGCAGCCTCCAGAGAACGGCACAAAGAATGCCTGGATCTAGTCTTGTCCCTCCTGCCACCCAAGAAAGTGTTCTAACAGCTGCTACTTTAAGAAAAAATTGTCGTTAATTTCATTATTTTAAAAAGATAGGAACTCCCTGACAAATCTCACTGGCCAGAAACGCAATCCTTCTCTGCAATGCTATTATTACACTGACATAAGATGACAGGGTGGGAGGACGGTTATCTAGCAAAATGAATAGGCACCGATGTTCTACTCCAGCGGAGATGAAGGTTTCTACACATAGTCAATATGTTTCTATTTGTAATTAGGACCTTATTTAAAAGTACTTGGGTGACTACTGATCCTGCAAGCCCATTGCTATACACTACAAACCTCACATTAGCATTCGCAGTGCAGTGCAAAGCTCAGTGTTTTTAATGATTTAATTCTCTTACAACCAAAATTAACATGGGATAACATGCAGATCTCTGCAAGATTTCAAAAATATTTAAGGGAAAACCATGTTTAAGGTAAATATTTAAGTCACATCAAATAAATTTTATATGTGACATTGTTATTGATGGAGAATTAAAAATTCAGAAGGAATGCATAAGACTTGCAAAATCCACGCATTAAGTCCTCTGCTCTGGTCAAGCAAGTCAATATGATCATAATATGGAGTATGTAAACAGAACGGTGTGTATTATGCATGCAAACAGAATTATAGTATTGTAGAATCATTTAGGTTGAAAAAGACCTTTAAGATTGAGTTCAGCCATAAACCTAACACTGCCAAGTTCACCACTAGACCATGTCCCTAAGTGCCACATCTACCTGTCATTTAAATACCTCCAGGGATGGTGACGCAACCACTTCCCTGGGCAGCCTGTTTCAATGCTTCACTGAAAGAGTTGTTAAGAAGTTTTTCCTAATATCCAATCTAAACCTCCCCTGGTGTCAGGCCATTTATATCAATCATACTAATTCAAAACTTCTTATATGAGGTTTTTTTTTTTCCGGTTACAAAGGCAAGGTTTCTCTGCTCTACACTTTGTAAACTACTTGCCTTGAGAAATTTCAGGATATGCCTCGAGTCTGATGACAATTTACAGGATGTACAGTCCCACAACATAAAGCCACATTTAAAAACACAAAGATTTCCAAAGAGAAAGGACAGATTCAAGAATCAAACTACCATTTGTAATTCAAGTAGGAGAAGAGAGCTTAGAGTATACTGACATTTTAATTTCAGGGACAGAAGAGATTCACTGGATAGTGTGATTAGCTACAAGGACTATGATCTGAATTCAATTGCTATTATGGTTAAGACAATGGTAAAGAACACAAGAGACTTATTTTCAAGAGGAGACTGAAGCTACTCTAGGGGTCAGACGGTCTACGTTATTGTCCATCTTAGACTTTAAAAGCTACAATTAAACAAATGATCAAAACAGCTACTTGCTTAACAGAAGAGAAGCAAGTGGGAGTGTATCCAACACTTGAGTATTGATCAAGTCAAAAACATTGAATTCCTATTATGTTCTAGTTAGGTGTGCATTTTGTCATTTAATATTGAAGTAATTTCTTTCCTTGATGATAGACAGCAGAGTATTTTACCTGTCTATGTTCAATTAGCTATCTTCATTTCATCCAAAACATAGTCCCATCCACAATGATAGAGTTGCCACACATTGAATAACAAGTTTTCACATGTGCTGGGATCTTCAGGCCCACCATTCATTTCCTTCTGACCACAGTCCTAGGGTAGGACCTTAGAGTGTTTCTCAGCACTCAGACCCTACCTCACACCCTGCCCTGCTCTCACTCTTTCACAGGAAAGACGTGAGCATGCAGATGAGAAGAAACAGTATTAACCAACCACATCACCAGTGAGATACTGGGGGAATGAGGACTGAAAAGCAGGTTAGCCAACAAACCCATCCCTCCAGGCTGGATTTTACCTCTGGTCTGTGAAGTAAAGAAATAGATTTTTAAGCCTCAGAGGAAGCTGCATCTTTAACAACTCCATGTTGAATTGATAATTCACCTCTTGTGAGTTTTTACTTCAACAGAAGTACACAAAACAGAGGAAAGCAACAAAACTCTCAGCATGCTTTTAGCAAAACATGCACCAAAATACAAAATGCTTGGCAAATTTGTCAGTTACATGGAGTTTTTCATACTATAAAAATCTTTATAAAAACATTCCATCATTTTGAAAGTGCCATACTTCCCTAACCTTTAGTTTTTAAAGTATACATATATACATATAATATTTATATATATATAAAAAATACACATTGAGAAACACCTGGTATCAAAACAAAATCCTTAAGCTTCAGGTTAATGAAACACTGACATCAACTTCGTTTTAGTTCTGACTTGCTCAAACTTTGGAGGAAAGTTTCCATTTGATTTAAATGCCCCCAGTCAAATTCCATTATCAGAAGTCTAAAATCCAATTATTCTCCTAGTTACACTGTATTATTATTATTATTACCCTGGCAACACTGATACTCTTGATGTCAAAGTTAGGAAATTCAGTACTAAGCTACACGAGGCTCTGAAACTTAGGGTTTCAAAACTCCCTTGTGGAACACTTAGCTCCTATGGCTCTGTTTATGAAGAGACAGTGTTCTTCCCTAGGAGTCAATTCAGAACAAAACTTGCTTTAAAGCACTTTAAATCACTACCAGAAGGAACTTGTCTCTTTTTTAGCAACTGAGAATTAAAGTCTACTCACCTTTGATTCAACCTGACCAGCTTGAACCCCTCTTTAGGAGGACTTAAAAATCAACCAGAAATGTTAAGCTACCATCCTCTAAAACCAAAAATAAGATAACTGCTAAATCATTAGTCTCCTTATAAACAATATCAACACAACTGTAGCTCTGAGCAGGCCATGTATCACTTCTGTGAAATTGCTTGTGATTCTCATAATGGTACATTGACTTGTTCCTGACTTCTCTTCAATTCCATTATCTGTGGAAAATATTTTCTTCTAATGCAATGGTAAAATGAGGTTTTGAATAATAAAGACGAGCGGAGACATAAGGGAGGAAGTCACATGGAGCTGGGGGAACAATTGAAGAGTCTCTTAATACAGGCAGTTTTTTCCCCTTAACTACTACTTGCTGAATATAGTGCCTTCTTCTGTGCTGATAAAAATAAAGCCCCTCTGTGTAGTGTTGCAACATTGTGACTCCTACAACAAGTAGCAGAGCAGCTGCTACCCTCATTAAACTAAAGACAGTAGCAAAATGTAATGGATCTCAATTTGTACAGTGATGAGCTCTGAATAGTTTGCTAATCGTCCTGCTAGATGTTGATTTTACTTTTCTCTTGTGATTTTTCATCCCTTCCTTAATCTTGTGACAGACACGAAGCACATAAGACCAGGAAACTGCCACCCCAGGATATGGTGAGAGAAGCCTGACTAAATTCAGGCTGGTTTATTTGACAGAAAGCACTCTCTGAAGGAGGAGAAAGATCTCCGCTGTTTTCATGATCATACCACATTTACACCTCCACTGTGCAAATTCCTTTTGCCTGCAGCAACCTGTATTATGCCTCAAAGTATTACTCACATGAACAGCGATATTTTCTGTTGCTATTGCATGTTACAAATCAGACAGGTAAGTGATTGATCTAGACTTTTAATACAATGAGACTATAAGCATCTTGGTTTTGAATTAGGTGAAAAATACCTGTGGAAAATGTACACGAAGATTGGCATGTAAAGAGGTCTTCCTAGATGAGATGTATCTTCCAAAGGCAACAGATATTAAAAAAATACGCTGCGTTAAATGTGAAATCCTAAGCCAATTCTTATCAGTTTCATTGGGGTGAGAGGATTTTATCACCATGATGCCTGCCTCAAAGTGGTCAAGCTACATGCACATGTGTTTATCAACAAGCAGAAAGTGGAAAAGGAAAGGGAAAAGATAAATAGTGACTATTTAGTAGTGTTTGGAGGAATAAACTTCCTTCCATGTACAATATGAGTAGAGTCATTGGGATTCAAAGAGTAGCAAGAGCACTCAACTGTTAGAAGTCCTCATGTAAAACTCACATCAATGTCGTAAACCCTCTGCCACACCGACTTGCAGCTGTCTCTAAGGAATACGATGACAATCACACTGAGCACATCTGTGCACAGAACAGATAATGCGAAAGGGATGAAAGGCTTAGCCCTTTCGAAGCAGGAAAAAATCTTCAGGCTTAAGTGGCACAGGTGCACCAGATCAAATGTTAATAGAATTTAGGCACTTTGGTCTTTCCAAAGGACCTAGACACAACAATGACTGGAACTGTGATACTCAATTTTTAAGAATATTGAAATTGCAACAAATCTCACAAGCCCTGAGGGTTTTTCTGTTTCTCCCTTAATGACATAGGCAGTAATTACAAATATATGGGAAGGATTAACAAACTCCTTACACCGACCAGACCACAGAAAAAATAGACACCGCTACCCTAAATCCACCTAGCAGTGTAATTCAGATGTCTTGCTTTCACATTGCAAAAAAGCTAGCCTCCTCCACTTGAAATTCACAGCCCTTAATTGTGAATTGTGCTTTGAAATAGTTCAAAACCAAACATGCAAGTCTCTTCATTTGAAGCATGGCTGGCAGGTGCTCTAGCTACTCAACTGCTACAACAGTCAGACTTGCAGGGATCTTTCTTACCTACCAGTTGCTACAAAAAGCAAAACTCTTCAGTTGAAGCTGTTGCAGTTCAGTAGGGAATAACAGCTTTTGCGAGCCAAAACCTAGAAGTATACATCACAGTCCTAATGGTTAGGGCAACAAGACAGCTTCCAGTTCCTGCTTCAGCACATGCTTTTGTTTCACTGAAAAAGATCTCCATCCACAAACAGTAACAGATATCCTGTTTGTGAACACCACATTACACTATCAAAACAGAAATACCTTCAAACTGAAAAAAAACCTCATGTCACAAAACATCTGTAACTTCACAGTCAGAAACTTTCACGAGAAAGGGAATGGGATTCTGTTCTCCATTACTCCAGCAAGTGGTCTAACCACGTCTTGCCAGGCAGCTTCCCAAAGAGAAGTGTGGGTTTTGAACTACAGTCAAAAAACGCTGCCACAATTTGGAGCTAGGCAGCCCTACAAGGTAAGGATCCCAACAAGTACCAAGGACAGAAAACACAGCTATTAGTCATTTAGTCGGAAGTTTGTACACCAGGATCCCATACTCACAAGCAGTAGAACCCTCCACACGCATTGTACAGGATGCCTACACATCCAATTTGGGATAGTGAATTTCAGAAGGCAGCAAAAAGTTTAAAATTATGTTGCTAATACTTTACTATAATGTTGAATGAATAGAAGATTATTTTTTTCCAATATTTCAAAAATGCTCAACCATTACTAAGAAAACAAGAACAAGCATCATGATGTTGCTTTCTTCAAAGGGCTCAGTAATATCAGAAAGAATGCAACTTTCTTTAACAATAATCAAAGGTCTGGAGTTTAGAGAGTTTGGACTGCATATCCCTGCGTACCTGTTACAAGTGAAGTGATACATTTGGTGCAAGAAATGCAGTGTTTGATAGGAATACCAGCGTTGAATAAGATCTATATGAATGTACTTGTAAATATGTTGTATAACCCAGGAATCACAAATACAGTGTAACTGGCTCCAAATCAGGGAGATCTGGTTTTAAAACTCACTGTCAAGACACAAGAAAATACATCGCTTCACCTGAAATCAGGTTAAGACAGATTTTTCTAATCAAGTCTTCCATAAAACATTAATAAGCCATTGCTTCAACAACCTTTTTAGACATGCTGAGAAGCATTTTTTTAAATAGCAAGGACATTTTCACTGTGGGTGACACGATTCAGCTATCTGAAAGAACAGCTGCATCTTCAGATGACACAAAGACAAGCGTGATTGGGATGTAAAGTATAATAAGAGAATGTTTTCCCCTCCATTTACTATTTTTGTGCAAGTTCTACCTCAGAAATTTAATTTTAACTGTTCACCAAAAAGCTAGAAAAGAAAATCAGGTGGTAGGGAGGAAGCTTTTATGTGCATCGAAAGCCTATGCTAAGCTGTTTCAAAGATTACCTTAAAAATTATTTGTTTTCTGTTTGCTGAACCACATTGTTTCAGTGAAGTCAGGGATGAGAGAACTCAACGTCAAATAACTCCAATTTCATGAGTCTAAAAACTGAGCCATCTCATTTTATGCTTTATAATTGGAAGCAAACACTGGAGTCCAAATAGCTATGAAATTCAGACTTTGCAGCTTAGGCATATTTTAATTATTCTTGTAGGATTATTACTCGTCTTATACGAAAGACCTCAAACACAGGAGGCCTCAAGAATTGAGACAGAAAATCAATTACAAAGCATGCCTTGAACACAAGAACTGACATCCAGCCTCTGGCACGCTGTCATCAATAGTCATCAGTGCTTGGTACTTCTGATACCACAACAAATGCAAAACAAGAGGTAGCGCATGCATTCCACCTAATATCTTGTACTCTGTGTACTCTGTAGTTCTAGCTACCGCAGACACCATTCTCTCCTAGACAGAGAAGGAACACAAGGCCATTACTTCAGATCTTTGACAAGTTCTGAAGATTGAAGCAGCTTACAGGATCTTTTTAATTTGTTCTTGCATGGACTACACTACAATTTTTTAAATAGTAGGAGAGCTTCAAACCTGAAAACTCAGCACTTCTAGTTTAGTCTAGTCTGGGAGTTGACAAACATCACGTCTATGATGACAGTACAGCCAACAATTACCTGGTGAATGAAAGCCATGTAAACCAGTCCAGAGTGATAAAAGGAAACATTATTCAAACTGCATTAAATTTAAACTGACAGATACAGGAAATTCAGTATCAGCATAAAAGGTGAAGGAAAAACTGTTCAGACAATTCTAAAACCTTGTCAGAACAAGAGCTGCTTAGGTGACTTTTACTAAACCAAGACACTGTTTGGAAAGTCAGCCCATATGGCAGACAAATGCAATAGAGATACGTGGCAAAACTTTGAGATCTTTGTCAGGAGAGGCAGTTATATCAAAGCTAAAGTTTCACAAAACAAACATTCACTTTGTCAGTGGTGTATTTTTTGAGTGGAAAAGTCTGAAATATCTCCAGAGCAGATGAAGAAGAGTTTGCAAAATGAGTTACAAAAAATATTTCAATCAAGATGAGGGATTTTATCCTCTCTTCTTCTGGAAATTTTCAAAATACTCTTATGTTTCACTCAAATCTCAAAATCTTTCATTAAGACAATATTGGATTCTCCACATAGCAACAGACATTAAGGAAGCCATGTTTTTTGGTTGTATTTCATTTGTTGAAAGCTTACTGCTAGTTTTGCAGGAATTTGTAAAACCAAAGTTACACCTGAATAAAGAAAAGTCAGTTGACCAGCAGGCAAATAAGAACTTCTCTGTGAAAAGCAGCGAAGCTTACCCAGCTTAGAAAACCTATAGTGCTGTAGCTGGCCCATCTTCTAGGGACACTGAAGGATACAGAAATAGAGTAAACAACTGACAAGGCAATAGTGGAAATTCACTTTTGGTACTGTTGTGCAAGTCTTGTCTTAAATGCTCAAAATACAATCAGTTTCTAAATTCCTTCACTCTGACACAAGTGCCTTCACAGATCCGTAATCAGTTTACAAGCAATTCTCATCAAACCTGGAAAAAATATATTATTTGCACAGTCTGTATGCATACTATTTAGCAACCAAAAATCTTCATGAGTTATCAGATCAAATTTTCAAAGCAGCTTCTTTCAATGACAACTGATTTTTTAACTTGCAATTTAGTTCCCAATGCAAATCACAGCACTCTCTTCCATCTATGCACTCATACGGGAAATATAGATAGTCAAGAGGCTTGAATTTGCATTTTCTGCAATTTCTTATGGTGGGATGAAAGGCTGTGGATAAAAATTGCAGAGAGAAAATGGGCAGATCAAACCTCAGCTCTCTGAATATTTAGCACCATAATGTTCTTTGCCTTGAAATAGTTATTTGCAGGTTGGAGAAAGAAGCTTCTGCCTTAAACTACAGGAAAATTCCCTTAAGGAATGGCAACTGGAACACTAAAAGAACTGCTCCCACCAAGGCTAGTCATACCAGTTCCTTAGAGCAGGGGTGAAAATCCTATTAGGATTCAGCTTACACCTTCCACAGCTTCAAAAGGTATCCTTCAAACCTGAAGAAAAACTTTTGAAGTGACTAGTTATGCAAAGGTTTTTAAAGAACAGATTATTACGGAATACTGCATTCCTCCAAGTATTCTGTACACTGGGAAAGAACGAAAGATGCATGAGGATCTAAGGAACACGCCGGTAAAGTTAAGACTTTTCCCACTTCTGCTTCAATACAATAGTTTTTGCTAAGTAAGCAGGTAGGCTCGGCTGCACAGCTTCCCTCCAAACTGTCCGGCACTCAACAGCACAATTTCAGACTTTAAACTCTCTCATTAAGCCCACACAGACTTTAATACTCCATGGATTTCAAGGCCTTTCTCCTACTTTCTGCAAGATTTACTTTATATGCGGTCCTAGAATTACAGAGTATGCTCATCACACCTCCAAGAGACAAAGAATAATTAGGAGAATTGGTCAGGCTTTCAAGTTGTCTCAGTGATATGTAAGCATATCTGTAAATGTCGAGAATCATGCTGAAATATTACATTACAATCTTTCCCTTTCATTTATCTACTAAGAGCAAGTAAACTCAAAATATATCAAAATCTGTAGTCACTTAATATTAAACTAAATAAAGAATAGAGAGACATCAAACCAAGAAGTGGGATTTGGGGGGTGGGGAACATTAAAGTTTTCAGTTTCATACAGTATGAAACTAAGGCCAAAATTTTGTTGCAGCTTTATCCAAATTAAAGACTTCAATTGTCATGATACTGCTAGATTACAGAAGTAGTTCAATAGAAACAATGTTTCAAGTAGGTAATTCAAAAAACGTTTAGAAAACTCCAGCAACACATAAAGAAGTAAGTTTGAAGACAGAGTATATGATGTCTTCTCATAAACAGATCAATGTATGGTAATTTCTATTTTTAAACTGATGTTAATTTTCATTTTGAGAGAGAAAAATATTTGAAAGCATTTGACAGTTGTCGTAGTTAAGCCCTGATCGGGACCAGACTACGCAGTCTCTCTCTCACTCCCCCCACCCTCCAAGAGAACAGGGAGAGATAATATAAGAAAAAAGGCTTGAGGTTTGAAATAAGGACAGGGAGAAATCCTTAAAGTTACTGTTATGGGCAACAGACTCGACTTGGGGAAAACCATTCATTTTTTTAATAAAAAAAAAAAAAACAGGATAAGGAGACAGGGAACAAGATAACCTCCCCCCACCACTCCCCTCCCTCTTCCCAGGCTTAACATTATCTCTACCACCTTCCCCCTCCAAGCAGCACGGGGGAAGAGGGAATGGGGCTTATGGTCAGTCCATCACATGTTGTTTTACATCGTCAGGGGAAGAATTCCATGCATTCCTCCCCTGCTCCAGTGTGGGGTCCCTCCCACGGGCCACAGTCCTTCATGAAACTGCTCCAGCGTGGGTCATTTCTTCCACAGGGTGCAGTCCCTCCGGAACAGCTTCCCCAGCAGGCCCTCCAGGGGCCACAGCCGCCTTCAGGCATTTGCCTGCCCTGATGTGGGGTCCTCCACGGGCTGCAGGTGGATCTCTGCTTTTCCATGGACCTCCATAGGCTGCAGGGGGACAGCCTGCTCCACCATGGTCATCACCACAGGCTGCAGGGGAATCTTGGCCAGGAGCCACATTACTCCTCCCCCTCCTTCTTCACTGACCTTGGTG